>JAPYYV010002675.1:0-20111 GCA_030522625.1 Copidosoma aretas
CGATTGAAGAGATCGCCGAGCACGCAAAATATTTATAACCTTTACGCCTCTCACAACCAAACAAAAAATGCTATACACTTAAAACTTGGTACAGATGTTTGGGAAGAGTGTACCAACATAACAAAATTAAAAATCGATAATCGAAAGTACGTTGCCCGCAAAATTTGAAAAGTCACCTTACTTTTTGAACACACCTCGTATATTTATATTTACTCATTAATATAAACTTTAAACACCGTTGAAAATTATTAAAAGTAAGTAATCGGTAAAAATTTTTTGATAAATTAGCGAACGTATTTTATGTATTGACTATTTTTTTCTTAAATTTAAACAAATTTTTATGAGATTCCGTTGTTTATCTATATTTGAACGAATATGAGTATTACTACCAAACATTCAAAGTAAGTGTTCCTTATTAATTTATACAATGTTTTTGGATAAGATGATCTTTTATTGATAGATAAATTAAAAGTATTATGATACAAGTAATTATCACTTCTTTTTAATTAAGAGTTATTTAAGGCTTATTAGTATTACGCTTGAAAGTGTGCCGATGAAATAATTACTTATAAAATCGTTTTACCGCGCGTAACTCATTCTCAAAATTGTGTTATTCAAAAGGCACAATTCCAATTTATACGCAAAGTTACGTAAAAATTATGTGATTCTTAGTAATCTAGAATAGTTACGGATCTTATCATTTTTAGCAATGATTGAATTGCCTAAAGCTCCGATAAATAGCAAGGTATAAAGCTTTGGATAATTTTAAATCAAAGTTTAGAGCAAGACTTTTAAATCTTACATTTATTTGCTCCGATTTCTGCGTTTCTTTCATAGCTACAATCTGTTGAAGATTGAGAAATCACAGGACTACGAGCTATGCAAAGTTTAAATAATGTTTTTAAGTAAGTTCTTCAATCTGTTACGCATAAATAAAGCATTTTACGAGAAAGTACACAACAACATTTATCGCATAAAAAAAGCTGACGAATTCGGTCATAATTAAAAAATAACAAAAAATGATGTTTTGATGATGTTGTTTACAGTTTGTCACTAGTAAAAAAGAGTTTCTTTAAATATGAGTAACGAAAATTGTTTTTTAGTGTAAGCAGTGCATAGAAATAATAAAAATAATTTTTTTAGCCTGCATTGGAATTAATTTATTTATCTATTTTAAATCTAAATGTTTAAAATTCGATAGCACTACTCATATGTGTATTAATAAATAGATTCGTGTTTTTTTATTTAGACATAAGAGTAAGAGTACTATTATATGGGGATTAGCGTGCGGAGCGTGCAGAAAAGCAAAAAAGGGTTTTAATTGATTGACTGTAGACTTTAAAATAAAAGAAAAATATTATATCAAACAAAAATTGCTATTTAAAGAGGACAAAAAAACAGCGAATCAAATAATAATAATTATATTAGTCAGCAATACAGGATTAAAGGACAATGGGTAGATTCGCAGATAAAAAATGATTTATGTTAATGTATAAGACATTTCTGTATGAAGTAAGCACTTCAGAGCGAATATGAAATGTTTAATGATATGTTATTCGTTATAAATTATATTATGATGTCAATAAAAAGTAATTTTAGCATATGGTTGTATGCTTAATAAATTGCGTATTATATCCTTTTAACATACAATGAGAAATAGTTCTGATAGATATAAATTTTAAATAGTTTTGACACGAGGAAAGAGAATGTAGAAGTATATAACAATTTATATCAAAAATGAAGAAAACATTTGAAACAAAATTTAGATTTACAAGTTTCAAGGAAGGATAAAATATTTAAGGATTGAAATAACTTAAAAGAAGTTTTTTATTATTTCTGTTTAAAAATAATTACACGAATACTATATAAATATAGATAATTTACGGAATAGACGTAAAAAAAGTTTATTATATGAATTTTTTTTGGAGTATTTATTGTAGTTTTCTATTAGTTATCTCGTCTTTTTAGATAAGAAGACGAGATTTGCTTGTGCAGTCCTCTGCTCCTTTACATTTTCGGCCGCTATTTATTTGGATATACTTTGATATTATGATATCACTCTATTTTATCAGATCGCTAGTCAATGACTACCACACGTGGGTTGTAAGCCGGCGTTGACAATACTTTGGTAGTATTACATCCTTGAAGATTTTTTGCTGAGGGAATTCACTTCTATTATGCTGTGATCTGTGAGGTCACACAAAACTTTTTTTTTGCTGCTTTAATTTTCACAAAGTTGATATTGGCTCAACCACCTTATTTCTTAAATAAGTACAGATATATATGGACTCCATTTTGATGAAGCTACTGACTCTTAGTGCCTTCGGCATTCGGCGTCAGAAAGTTTATTCCGATATATATATTTTTTTTACCGCCAAAGTTTGTTTTGATAATTTATAATCCTTGTTATGTCTGTAAGAGGAAGAGATAAAATACTACCTACATTTTTTTTGCTCATGTTAAGATTTAAATGGTCATCTAGTTTGTCTATCTAACAACAAGTACGAAAAAAATTTGAACGATCGTATACCCACGTAGTGAGAAGTACGTGTAGAGCGCTAAAATTTATTTGTCTCTTAATTAGTAAATATCCGGAAAAATTGAATAAATTGCTAAGCTACGTCTACTATCGTGTTATGTGGGCTGTCACTACTGCAATGCTGATTCTAATTATTTCTTAAGAATCCTATCGCGTAGAACCTCCAAAACTTTTTTGTCACGCGAGAACGATTTAAGCGTGATTTTCCACCAAGTATCCAGAGTACATCTTGAAAAAGAGAGGAATAAGATACTGTGCCGAGGAATACTATTACTTTCGTGTTAAGCTAGTTGTATAGCTGCCAGCCGTAACACTAAGTGGCACACAACTTCGAAAATATTGAATTCTGAAATGGCGCTCAGCATATGTTCTAATTAGAACAAGTTATTTATATTGTTACGTATTGTATTTTGATATTAAGCTGTAAGAGTAAAAAAATGAGATCTTAAATCTTATAATATTAAAAACCTACTAACTTTGATTGTATTTTTGAAATACAACTCAAGCAATAACAACGCTGGTAATAATTTTTTTAAATTTGTTACGGGTGTCGGGAAATGAAGGATCTGCCGCAGAAGCAGATATAATCTGATTTGTAGGGTCTTTGGCTTAGTCTGACTATGGTGAGAGGTACCTGTGCCTTGGTCAGTCAAACCAATAACTGTTTTAATTTATGAGAGAGCAAGAACAAGCAGGTTCTACAGGCTGTAAGCTTAGTCTAACCATGCTCGCAAACGAAATTATAGGCTTATAAAGCCGAGAATCTCGACTTGTAGTTGACACAGAAGTATCCAGAAACAATGATAAAAGCTTAATATGTTAGAATTCTGCAGCATAATCTCATCACAGGAGGAAGGAATAATTTTTACCCTAATCCTCCGACTGCCTTTACAAAATTATTGCCTTTTACTAAAAAAATTGTCTGACTTATGTCCATGGTTTTGCCTGTTAGATTATACTGTACCAGTTCTGATCTCATAGGTCGGCTAGTAAGCCTTTGTAAATTTAGATAAAACAAGAAAAAAGAAAAGAGACATAGAGTTATGTTATTATTTTTTCTTTAGCGAAATTCAGACGGGAAATTTGGACTTGAATTTACACACGTGTGGTAATGTGTCGCTTCTAGTATCTAACCATTAATAAATAAGCATGTTACTTTTTAAAAGCCTTGCACTCTGTCTAAAATGTGGAAAGAGAGAAAGCAGAAGAAATAAATGAGAGTCGAAAAATAAATAAGTAAATTAAATGTGATTCTCATTAAAACGAACAGGTTCTTACTAAGCCCTAAATGCACGTAAAATTTAAATATTATGCCATTTGTGATGGTAATTACATTAGAACTTTATGTTATATGAACGAAATATTTTTCCAACTTTTAAGAATCATTAAAATGTTCGTGAGTTATGAGTCAATAGCAACATATTTTCTAAGTTACGGTACCTTTGTTTCTAGATTTAGTACCTATATTCATGATAGCAGCAATATCTAGCATAGCTACAAAAATATTACCATTTACCTTTACATGCGTCTACACATAAAAGATCAACTTAAACGCACTGAAAAAAAACAGAGACTGCTATAGCACCGTAGGTGGCACGGAAGCAGCATCACTAGCTTCGGAGCAACAGATATGCCGAATCGGTGCACTGGCTGCGCCGCTATTGCGGCGCACGCGTGTGAACAGCTATCACGCCACACATTAGGTACTACCATTGCTCTCAATAGGTGCTCTTACTGCACGCATCGGCTCAGCCACTGCGCCGAAGTGCTTGAATCTTGCTGCGCTACCATTCGGTATAGCTACTGCACCTTGCGGGGCAGTAGCAGCCTCTATTTTTTTTCAGTGCGGATGATCTGTTTAGAAATTACAAAAACGTAGTCGATACCTGGAACGAGTTAAAAGATTTTAAATATAGCTGTTGCTGATTTTTTTGGTAACGTACAACTAACTGGCATTCAAGCTTAGAATAAATAGATACATACGTATGTACATATATATAATACTAATTAAAGCATGATAATTGCGAAACCAATAAAGGGGTCCTTTTTTGGTCCTTTAGAACAATTTTCTTGTTCATGATTGATACACACTTGTTGAACCGTGACTTCTTAAAATTCTCACTTGATCCTGGTGGGAAGATTTAAAATATTAAATATGCCTAAAAATGAAAAAACAAAAAATTTATATCAAAAATATTAAAAGCAGTACATGATTTTAATTATATAATTTCTAAAATTTATTAGTATTGTAATAACAATTATGGGCTGCTATTTTATCACTTTATCATTTTTCTTATTAATCACAAAGACGCGTTTGCAATGCAAAAGTATTTTAAAATTTTTACTTAATATTGGCGGGGAAAACATAAAAAAAATTAATATTTCCAAACAATAAACAACAATATAGGTGTTTAAAAAAACGACAACAGATAATAATTTTTTTATAAATAGTAATACCTTAATGAATTGGAAATAGCGAACATGTTTTTCCAAAACGATAAAATTAAATATTAAATGGAAGGATAAATGAATACATATTACAAAATCAGTCATACAACGCAAAAATGCGTTGACGAATTTTACGATAATATTTTCGATGAAAACTGTCGACAGTTGCTATGATAATATGATTTTAAAGTATATCTAATAGTTTATGTGATGACACAAGGCTAAAGAATTCAAAACTGCTACGATACAAAGATTAAGCAAAAACGATACGTAGATAATTAATTGGACAAAAAGTATTTACACCGGAATTCGCATAAAATACTGAAAATATAGCTTTATCGCTGATGATTTTATACATAAATAAATGATTGTTAGTACCAGCTATTAATGTCAATAAATCAATCGCAAGGCCAACACTTGATTATGTAGGTCTATATAAAAATCCACTGTCGTTTTATGCTTATGTGTACTTTTCATCATCTACATGTAAGACAAAAGAAGGTATTTTTCTACTAAATTTCGATAAATAGAATGTAAAAGTAAACAGATTTTTTTGTAAGTAATTCTTACATTATAAGATAATTAGTTTTGTGTTTTGGTAAAAACAGAAGCATCCCATTTCTTATAATAATGGATTAAACCTATATATTATGTAAATACATTTTAAATAATGTAAAACTAAATAGCATTCAACGATTATCATACAAATTATTAAAATTATTTTGATATGCTGAATTATCTTATTAGTTTTTACATCATTAACTACAGCTAAAGATAAAAGTTAAAATTTTAATAAAAAACCAACTTTTTACAATCGATGCGTAAACGACGAGAGAACAAAGAATGAAAGCCTTTGTAAAACCAAATCGAAGTTGTACATCCAAGAAAATTTTGGAATTACTTATATGTCTTTACTGATGTTTTCTAGAAATACTTACTACACCTTTTCCTAAAACTGGGCGAGACGAATTTATGTCATTTTATTTTAAAAGAGGATTTTCTTTACCTACTGCAAATCTATTTCTTAGGAAGACACAATATCATACACATGTCATTCATGCATGTTGATCTTTAATTGTGAAATTTCAGGGATAGTGTGATTTTTAGTATAAATTTTAAGTTCTAGATTTCTTTTAAGGCTATTATCATAAACATGCTCGTACACTTCTGCAAAGTCGTATCCCTATGCTTTGATTTTTCCAGTAATTTTGATAGTGTTTCTGTATTTTTTGGAAAAACTATTCCTTTTTGGACCGGCAACATCACATTCGGTGTTATAGCAATACGGACAACCATGATAATAACATTCCTGGAATTAGAAGACGGTACACTTAGATTTGCTTTTGATTGACTCTAAAAATCCATCAAATAATAAACCTTCGAATGAATGGTATTTGCTTGATCCACCTGCATGAATTATTTTACACCTACGCTGTTTGTTTTCCCACAATAATCAACGTATGCTGTTTCCCGAATACATTTCGTTTTGCGTGTAACATTTCATGTGCAATATTCCTATAGTTCAGGGGGTCAAAAATTTTCAAAAACTGTGGAGCTGTATCTTATATTACCTTATTTATGTAACTTATTATACCATGCGTAGAAATCATCGCGTTTACTAACTGTCATCGAGTCAGGAAAATAATAACTTGCATCTTAGTATATGCCAACGTAATTTTTATTTCCTGCAGTGTTAAAAAATGCAGAAAATATCCTTTTTTAATTTCTTCACTAACACCGAACTTTTTTGGAAAATTAGCAAATTTTATTGAGATATAGTTTAAACCATCAAATAATTCCGTCCGAACTACCTGTAATTTTATAATGTTCCTACCATTTAAAATTAGATCGGTAATCGTGGTAGTATTTTAAACTACATGACCGAGTATGAATTGCGCATTAAACGCTTTTGCGTTGTATGCTATACATATAAAAGAAGCAAATTTTTTTTTTTATATTGCACAACTAAATTTATAAAATCTTGCAAACAGTTATCTCCTTTAAATACAAATTACCGTGGGCCACATAAATTACAAAACGTCGAATCATTTCTATCTGAACATTCATCGCAATATTCTTGCGCGAGAAATAATGCTAGTACATGTACATACGTATCTTCTGAATCTTGTAACACCGTGTCCTGTCTCGTTTCAATATTATACAAGGTTGAACAATTTTTTTTTCGAGCTTTATTTTTCGTTGCATGTAGCATCGTTTGTTAATACCATGCTTACTCCGACAGATTTTACACTGTTATATACAGCAAACGTGTTTGCAAACCCCTAAACTATAAGTATGCAAACAAGTTTGACACATTTTTACTGTCTCGCAAAAAGAACGTTTTGCAAGTTTATAAGTTTTATGTGTAACGTAGAAACCGGGCTTCTTATGATTAGAGGAACAATTTTTATCGAAGAAATAATCATAACATTCATTGCATAAAATTTTTTCGTCAACGCTGTTTCGACTATTGAAACAATTGGGAGTTGCATTACAATAAGGACATTTAACCCCGCATTTGTGCCCGAGGTTATTTTTAAATGTTTCATTACACGGCAGGCAGAAATACATTAATGTAACTAAAGATACAATATTTAGAATTAAATCATGATTTCCATCAATATTGTATAATATATTATTAAATTTATCACAAAATATGTTATCTTTAGAGGCGCAAATATATGAGGGAGGAACCTGATCCAAAAGTCTTATAATCCTAAACCTAAATCCCTATTTCATTACTTTCAAAGCATTTATTAAAAATATTTTATTTTCGCAACGCTTAACCCGTTCTTTGTTTTTTTAAAATCTTTTTTACCAAGTCGAATCAATTAAAAAACACGTATTTCTTGCTCCTTGCTGCATTTAATTTTTTCCACGCTGTCTCGCAATCAGGAGAACAGTTTATTTTAAATTATATTTCACCGCAAACTAACACTGTCAGTAAACGTAAAATATCTTTATTGTTGATTTGTAAAACTATTTTTTCATTTAATTTTTTTAACGCACGTTCTTTTGAATCATTTTCTCTGCCTATCGGTACCTCGATATAAGTTACCGTTATTGGATAACTTTCCTCAACTGTCAATTCTCTTTGACTTTGTGTAGTTTTGTCGAGAAAAATCGACAAGTCATTGTAGCGCAAGTAACGCAATGGTCTGTAATACAACCATGCGGCTCCTTTGGTTAACGACGACGAATTTACAGTAATTCCTACCAGTTCATTGTCATTACATCTGGCCCGAATTAAGTGTACAATTTTACGCAACGCATCTTTTACACATTCAAACGGTCCTGTTTCACACAATCCTATATCTATTTTAAAAACTAATTTGCATCCGATTATTCTAAAATTCCTAACAAGTTTGTCACTATCACTGATAATTTTAGCCACAGTACCTGTTGACGTTGACGAGTTGTCTTGTAAGAGCAAGTCTGAGGATTCTGCTTGCTCCAGCTCTTCCTCAACCTCTGCACCTGTAGCACTGGTCGTTACGATTGTGCTGCTGCTGCTGTTGTTAAGGCTGTTATTGATACTGGATGGGGTATATATCGATTTCGATGCTGCAACCCATGGAGGAGCACGTTGAGTACAAATAAACGTATCTGTAAGTAATAGCTGGTTAACTACAATAAATCACCAAAGCACAAGTTGTATTTTCTCTTTCTAGAGTACGTACCATCATTGTCCGTATAATTTATGTCTTTACTGTTTTACTTTATCTGTTTTCCAGTGCCATCTGTTCTTTTATACATATCTGCAATGTAGACCTGAATTAAGGCGAAAGCCTTAAAGCTGCCATGAACAGTTTTTTTTTCATTTTTTCAACTGAAACCCATGAAATTTTTTTTCATGTATACTAAGCTACTTTTTATGTTAGATATTGATTCTTAGTATTCTCTTATTTACGTACCCACTCATTTATAGTGCTCAAGAATGACTAGTCGAATTCTTCACTATCGCCAGCTTTTGCCATCGTTGCCTTGCCTGCAGCAAGGGTCGCTACGGCGCACTTTTTTAAATATTTATTGTAAAACCTATCGAAATCTACCACTGCACCATTTCACAGCACGTTAACTGATTCTTACAAGACACCTTTATCATTCGAATAAATTTGTTTTTCTCGCCATTCTAAATTATATTTTTCGAGATCGTCTCGAAACTCGCACGTATAATGTGCGCAACCTTTTACGATATTACGTAAACTCACGAGTTTGAAACACATTTTAAGGTTTTTTTTTTTTTTAGCAAGCGGGCTGACGTTTGAAAAAATTTAGCTGGTAAGTCTCAGAAGGAGACTGATATTTCTCCAAACTGTTTTTTACTTTTCGCTTGTCGATCCCCACTCTATGAATAAACTGAAACTTATAGACAAGTAAATTGTATTTTACAAAAAAGTCGTGTGTTGGTGAAAATTTATTCCGTAGGAGTAGTCAAGACTATGCGAAAGAGCGAGAGTAAAAATTTTCTCTCACATTATAGACTTCTGTCAACTCTCGGGATGAGAAAAAACTATGCTTTACACTTATATCACCCTTTCTACGCTTGTTTAGATCTGTATGATAGGCATGGACATATATCGAAGACACATGTCTCACTGCATCTTCTAATATAGGTGTAGGAAAGGAATATGTCATTAGTATTCAGAGACCTGCGTGCGTGGGTCACTACGCTCTTACCTTTGGTTGGCTACCTGAGCCGGACCTGTAAGGGTCGAGATTCGTTTCTGCCTGATAGTTAATATTTGTCGGATGCAGTAGCATCGGTCAGTTTAAAATTCTACGTTTACGGTGTTGGTTTTTTTTTCACTGTTTGAATATGGCGTGTATACAGCGTAAATCAAATACATGTGAGTAATATAAGCATTCTTGTCACCAACTCTTATGGCAGAAATGACATATTGTTTAATATTGACGCTGATGAAGAGAAGCAAGCCGGATGTCAAAAAAATAGGCTTACGGATCTACAGTAGTAATGCAGAAGCACACCTTTTTTGGTTTTATGGCTATTACCACTTGTGTGGATGAAATATTGCAAAGTATAGCACGTACAGTGACATTAGTAAATAAATATATGGACTCTTTTGTAGAAGAATTCACCTGTCTTTTTAAAAATACCGCTGTGGCGTACGGTATACATAGCATACTAATACGTACGCGCCCCACCACCTCAGATAGGGACGTATGACCAAAAGAGAGGAGAAGTGGAACTCTTGAGTCAGATTAGAGAGTACAGGAGAAGAAGAAGATTCAGAACTCTCGAGACTAGCAGACGTACCTCCCAATTACCACGCTACCCTTGGCTCTTCCCTCGGTCATAAAGAATAATAAAAGAAAGTTAAAGGTCCTGACTAAGTAATTATTTTGCATTCACCCAATTGACCACAAACCCACATAACAGGAGAATTTTTGGTGTCAAAAGCGGGATCGGTTTAAAAGTGCACACAGCATAGTACCGCGAGACAAAAATTGAGTGTAAGAACAAAAAAAAAATTTTTTTTAACTAAGTGACCAAAGAAAATGGAGGTCAGAGAAGTAAAGAAAAAAAAGGGAGAACGCAAAGTTAAGCCAGCGAGAGACTTCCGAGACAACCGAGCCAAACAGCACACCAGAGATCGGACTACAAAGCCTATCACGAGAGGAAAAAGGAGGAGCTTAAGGAGATCGACATCCATATCAACAGGATAAAGAAATGTGGTCCGGTGCAGCCCTATTAGCCATTCGGATAGCTACTACATAGTAAGTACATAAAAATACAGAAACCTTGAATATATACAGATATAAATTTCACGACCCCTGGGAAAGTTAGGGGAAGAGGCACTTTATTACATTTTTTTTCACATAAATGACATAATTACTCAAAATGATAAATGTTAATAAATAATAATGAAATATATGCATGCTTAAATTTTATGACGATATAAAAGTACGGGAAAACTTTCGAATATTATTATACAAAAAAAACTCTTTTAACTACGAAAAAAAAAAATACGATAACAATATACACTTACACTTTTTTTTTTCCGCTCAACCCTCACTATATTTAAAGTGACGCCCGTGAGTAAATGCTACTAATTTAATCTATACCTACCCAATCGCGTTAGAAAATTTGTTCTTTAGCAAGCAGAACAGAACTTCGTTCCCCCAACAACCAGAATATTTATTAATTATTTAGGGACCACTTGAAATTAAATTTGTATCAAAATTATATTTATACTTCAAGAAAAAAAAAATAAACAAATAATATTAGTAATAATATCGTGCCTAATCCTAAAAAAAGAGTAGAGCACAAACAAAATTCGAACAAAAATTATTGCATAATTGTCAAACCCATAAAATTACCCATAAAATTAGACTTTATATACGAGGCGTAAAGTGGAATAACAAAAGTGAATTCCGTCACCATCTGAAACGACAACAAAAATGAAAACAAAGAAACATTTACTCTCAGTACCGACACAAAACATTTCCGATTCACCCGCTTAGAAACGGCAAACAGAAAACACCCAGCTATTTATAAGCGAACTTGAGTCAACATTATTTTATATATACATCTAGGCCTCGAAAACCCTTGCAGGCATGTGAGCTGGTTCCAAAGGGAAATTGTAGCTCAAAGAAAAAAAAAAAAAAAACACTAAAACGAACTTGATCCGATAATACCCAATAAATACTAAATACAAGCGGTCGAGATTGCACAAAGAGCAGGATTCAGCCCCACAGAGAAAAAAAACATGGTAAAAAAATAATATTCTCCAAATAGAATGCTTGAAATCATCGCAGTCATCGCAGTAAACACTATATTATATAATAATAACACTTTATGACTCCAACCCAACTTATTCTCCTACAAAAAAGTTTGCACTAAAAGACAGCACCGAAAAAGAAGCAATAAAATAATTTTGCTACGGACTACGGGCCCCATATAATTACAATGCATCATGCCCTAGTCCTAGAACATTAACCGAAGCAGTAGTAATGGCACCTAATATAGAAAACAAAATTGCCCTACACTACACTACTCCGGGAGGACGAAATGCCTACATAGGCGTTACCCAAGTTAGTCTACAAGACGATAAAATATTACCAGGTAATTATAACCAGGCAATATAAAATGCTCAACCGACTCGAGATAAAAAGAAGAAAAAGGACAAAAATTGCGCGTATTGTAAGCACAAAAATCACAACAAGAACGAATGTCGCACGCTGATAAGAGACGCCGAAAGGGGTTACAATAGGAACGAGTGGCATGGGCGAAGCTACGAACAACAGGATAATCGATACAACAATAACAGGTAAATTAAAATAATGATTATGGAAATTACGGCGGTAGAAATCCTAATCATAAAAACAGAAAGCCACCGTATAACACACCTGACTTACCGAACGATAAAACGCATGACGTACAGACATAGACTTTAAACTCCCAAGACGCTTGTCACAGTCCCCATGCTTCGATGACTCGGCAGTAAGCAAAGATATAAACGGTGCACCCGCAAAAGAAGCAAAGCCGAAGTGCAGCGAGCGGGAGTCACCGGAAAATTTATACAGTGAGCCACACCTCACGAAAAACGTAGACGCGAGCGAAAGAACACAACATGAAATGATACGGCCAATGCATGACACGGGCAACATGCAAATAAACCGCTGGCGCAACTCAATAAAATACAGCCAACTGCTGGCGCACGAAATGATGACAAATATAGTTTAGCTGAAATTTTACCATCACCCCAAAGTCCCAGGTTAGAAAATGACACAGCCAACAAGAGCGTCGAGGAATCACTTGAGGAAGTAGAAATAAATATATCAAGTACAGGACACACATCACCATCAGTATGCCTGGAAAGCCCACAATTAATCAATGGAAGCGCGACATTTTACGCAGATACGGGTGCCAGAATATCTATTATAAAAACAAGTAGCCTCAAAAAGTACTCATGTATTAATTTTTATGAGCGAGTGCTCATAAGTGGCGTGACACACAGAGCACGATGCACGTCAAGGACAGTAGAGGTACCCCTAAATAAGATGATATGCACTCTACACGTAGTCCTCGACGACTTGCTGATACAAGTGGAAGGACTGTTTAGATGTGATCTATTGAAAAAACATGATAGCCACATATGCACCAAGGAAAATAATATAATATCAAACGGCACCCACAAACCTTTAAAGAAACCAGAATTCTTTGAAATTCTCGCAAAATCGAGACATAATTTTTGCTCACGTAAAAGAAAAATGTAAATATTACAAACAGGACGGGTACCTCTTAAAGAATCAGAGGAGGGCATTCTATTCGGCAACTTTATTGCAAACAATGACAATGGTAAGGTGTTCGATGAATGCATTAATATTACGGATAGACCGATAATAATGATTGTATCACAGGTGGACTTGTTGGAGTGTAAGACAATTTGCGGGACAAAGCCATATAGCGTCGATGGGGACGACGGAAAAGGCCTACAGGAAGTAATGATTAGAATTTTTAGAGCAAGTAATACTAATGAAAAACAAAGTAAAAATGAAAAAGTGATTAAAAATCAAAACGATTTTGTTGTAACCAATAAAGAAGAAAAAATTCAGAAGATATTATAATCAGCGGACACATTAGGCTGCAATGAAGAAGAACTACAACATGTGCGCGAGCTAATAGAATTCAACTCTTAGGTATTCGGCCTTGACGGAGAGGCTTTAAGAGCAACTAGCGTCTTAAAACACAAGATACCTACAAAGACAGACAAACCAATCGTAGCAAAAAGAATCAGGTACCTGATCGCTCTAAGGTAACAGATGAATAATGAGTTGACAAAATTAGCGGACCAGGATATAATCGAATCCTCCACTCCGCCGTATAGTTCTAATACATGGATAGTACCCAAGCAGGCGGGCCCAAACGAGAAGGAGAGATGGAAAGTGGAAACGGACCTTAGACTACTTAACGAAATTACGGTCGGTTTGTGTCGACCACTACCATTCAAAAGCGATATTCTAAACCATCTTGCATCTGCCTGCTATATAACTGTAGTGGACCTAAAAATGGGATTCTTTCAAGTAGAAATAGATAAAAAAAGACGCTCATAAGATAGAATTGTCCGGACCAGATGGCCACTATCAATACAAGGGTATGCAAATGGGCTGCACTGATTCACCAAATACATTCATACGTGCGATAGCACTAGCACTGGCAGGCCTACAAGGACATAAAATAAAAGTATACATGGACGACATAATGCTGTTTGCAGTAACGTTAGAAGAACACGGAAGTCGACTTAAAAGATTAGTGAAACGTTTGGGTAATAGCAATCTAACAATAGAACCAAAAAAATATCAGTTCCTTAAAAAAGAAGCGAAAGTATTAGGCCACATAGTCGGCAACGGACAAATAAAAACAAACCTCGAAAAAATTAGGTCTGTTAAGAACTATCCAAGACGTACAAACGCAAAGAAAATTAAACAATTTTTAGGTCTCACGGGATATTTCCGCCGTTTTCTAAAAAATTACGCAAAAAAAGCACAACCGATTTCGAAAATTTTACGAAATGGTACGAAATTTAGGTGGCAGGAACATCAACAAGAAGCATTTGACACTCTCATTAGCGCTCTGTGCTGCGAACCCGTACTCTTAGCGCCGGACATAAATAAGCCATTTATAGTTACAGCGGACGCATCAGACTACGCCATAGGCGCAATATTATGTCAATGAAAAATAGGCAAAGAACACTCTTGCGAATATGCATCTCGCTGCCTAAAAGGTAGTGAACTTCGCTACCCAACATACGATAAAGAACTGCTTGCCATAGTCGGTGCAAAAGAGCAATTTAGACCATACTTAAACGGACGGAAATTTACAGTTGTTACTGACCACAAGCCTCTTAAACATTTCCACACGTTGAAAAAATCAGATCTGCGATTCACATGACTAAAGGCACAACAACGTGGCTACGAATTCGACGTTGTCTATAGACCCGTGAGGATTAATAGGGCACCTGACGCATTATTGCGCAACCCGATCCTGGAAGAAGGAGAGAAAAACCTCGAATGACCGCGCAGGGAGTTATACGAACCTGCAGAGGAACAGGAAAAAGAGGGGTTTGGTGACATAAACGCACCAACGGCGAGGATATACAAGGTTCGCACAAGACGGGAGAAAAATATAATAAGGAAGGACAGGAAAAATCAAATAGAAATTTCCGATTCAGACAAGTCAGACAACAAGGTAAAGAAAAAAAAATGCCGGAGAAATAATAATTCAAGCGAATATATGCCAAGCAACGACAGTGACGAGGACTCGGAGTCGGAATGGCCGGAGACAGAATCACAAAGAAATAAAACACTTAAAGTAGGCAAAGCAACAAAAAAAGGAATGGACCACGTAAACTCTTAAGACAAACTGCAAATAAAAAAGGGAAAAGGAGAATACAGCAAACTGCAGCAAGCGGCAGTGACGGAGAAATTCTATCGCAAGGACCAATGAATAAAAAACTTTCATACATGCAGAGACAAGAATATGCAAAAAAAAGTAAAACTCACAAGTACGCTCTAGTTAAGGCAAACCTAGCGGTGGAAACAGAGGAGAAAAAGAGTTAGCAAAAGAAAAGCGGGGCCCGAGAGGAAATATGTGTAGCAGTAAGCGAACCGAACGAGATCAACGAGAAAGCAAAACTTAAAGAGAGAGGACAATATGTGCAAGATAAAGACAAAAGCCCGAGCGAAGAGAGACAGCAATCAGGGACGTCGAGTACAAGTACAGCTGAACCCTATGGACTACAGACGAATTGACGCGCATTGAGCGAGCCGTTTAACACGAAAACACATATTGAGAGAGAAGACGCACACAATATATCACATGGTGTACAGACACGCGAACGCCTAAAAAAAGGCCCGGGTCTGAACGAAAAAATAGACGCAATGTTCAATGACTCAACTAATAATTTTCAAGCAAAGGTTCGGCTGAACATAAAATGCCAAGATATTAAGGGAAAGGTAGAAGTTCGAATTGGCGCGTTAAAAACTGATAGTACCACAGATCAGAAAAAAAACATGTAGAGAATATAGTAAATGACCTACAGTCAACTAATCAGGCAAATAAAGAGAGCGAATAAGGTAGCAAAGTTGACCCAAATGCTGACAGTAATACCCCACAAACAGAACCAATATAAAATCAGAAACAAATTAGAAAAGACACACCCCAAAATGAATGGAATAAGTAATATTTCAAGACTCTAAAATGCGGACTGCACTGCGCGAAGCCACACGAGAAATTTGCAATAACGGACGTCCTGCGCTACGAAAGTTGTCTTTTCCATTGTTTAATCTTTCTTGATGGCTTAACACTCTGAACGACATAACTAAAAGATGCCCTTCGTAAATCGAAATCGATACATGAAAGTAGCATCCCAGGGGAGACAGAAGACATCCTTCGAAGCGATGACGCCTTTGGAGACGGAGAATGCGCTTTTATATATGACTTAGAGTATAATAAAAATGTATGAATTCATTTGCAAGCGACTCCGGATAAGATTATTTATCAGCATTTCATCGGAAATAAGGGCAGAAAGTTTATACATATATATTTAGAAAATCAACACTACTAAGCCCTAATAAAGGAAAACCATGGTAAACAAAAGAGGCCTGACAGCAGCAGAAGCGCATAGGCGGGGCCAGAGAAGCACCCGCCAAGAAGTAAAGAGGTGTGACGAAATTCGGACGATGAGAAAATTGACGAGTCAGAGGTGGATGAAAAAGATAGCGGAGGAAGTGATACTGGGGAGAAAACACATGAGAAACCCAGGCTATCCGCTTCTGAACCCCCACCTCCACTGGAGCTTCCATCGGCACACAACTCGCAGGGTTTGTCCGATTCATTGCCAGAGAGCAACAGAGAACGAGACAACGACCTAAATAAGGCCTTTGTAGAATTAGGAGGCAAAGCAAAAAACAATATCAGGAATGACATTTTAAACTTAAGCGCCCTAGCGCGGTACAGAGTATGCAGAAAAAAGCTTCCTCAGGAACTACCACCATGGGCACCAAAGGAGAATATGGACACAGCACTACTTTAAAAAGTGAAAAAATTTACGGATCACTCATTCAGATATTTGGAAAATTAAACTTTTTGCTCAATAACGGATAGCATCCCTGATACCGAGACCATTGACGCACTCTATGAACGTGCCTATATAAATCCATTGGTTTTAAACAATGAAACTAAAGAAGTCGGAAACGCAATTTTATCAAAAGTCAGAAAAGTACACGTGATACGTATATACGTAAAAAAACACTGTGACGATACTGCGCTGAAATCTGACATTAAAAAATGTTTAGTGTCCCTGAGAGCACTAATAATGGCAAATAAGATAAAAACTATAGAAATAGTAGAAGACCTAGCAATTTTAAAGATTAATCAATGGCAATATTAAGTGAAGTAAATGGAAGAAATTTTGAAAGACCTTAAAGTAACAGCTGTACTATACACAAATACATGTATAGTACCACCGGCCGACCTGCGATATAAGGTCATAGAATAATACCACGAATCTGCAGTTGGCGGGCACAAAGGTATTAACAAAACTTACAATAGGATAGCACAAGATTTTTATTAGAGAAATATGCCCCTGGACGTAAGGCAATTCGTTCTTGGTTGTAAATCTCGTCAAACCAAGAAACTTGTACGAGTCAAAACAAAGCAAGCAATGTTAATTACAGGTTCTCCGAGTAGACCATTCGAAAAAATATCTATTGATTTTTACAGACATGTGAATGAACCTTCGAAACACGGAAACACCCATATACTGTCAATTTAAGACTGGTTAACAAAATATATCGTCCTCGCTCCAGTACAGAAAGCAGCAGCCAATAAGATAGTAAGAGCACTAACCAACAAATTCATAGCATATTTCGGCGCACCGGAGAAATTATTATCGGATTGCGGAACCCACCTTACGAACAAAACTATGGAGTAATTCGCAAAATGGTTTAAAATTGACAAAATGGGGAGTACCGCCTACCACCCTCAAAGTGATGGCGCAATAGAGCGCATGCATCATGTCTTAGCAGAATATTAAAAAGCATACCTCGTAAGGCCGAAAAATAGGACGAACTGTTAGCATTGTGTATGATGGCATACAACACCTCAGAACATGAGAGTACAGGATCTACGCCTTACGAACTACTTTTCGGACAGAAAGCTCGCACACCATCAAGCTTTAAGCGTCAACAAGATGATCCAACGTATGACGAGTATTTAGAACAAATTGCTGAGTCTCTAACGGAAATGCGCACTATAGCAGCCATGAAACAGGTACAAGCTGAATTCCGCTTAAAATACTATTATGACAGGAGACTTAATTCTAAGTTTTTCATGGAAGGAGAGTCCGTTTTTGTCCTTAAAGAAACGTCAAAAGGCAAATACGACGCACTATACGAGGGACCCTACGAGATTCTGGGAATCGATTATAAAACCCATAACGTAAAGCTACAGAGAGGCGAAGAAGTTAGAGTCACCCATGTAGATAAATTAAAAAAAAACCTGCTTACTCAAAACGACTACACAAAATGAAAAATTAATAGCTTTAACTTAATTATCTAAATAAATGAAACAAAAGAGATCAGAAAATAGCCCTTAAAACTTTCTTTTTTTTTTGCGGCCCCGGAAGCGCGACAAATAAAACAATATTTAGAAAATTCGATATTTAATATACATAAATAATGCATAGGTGTGTGAGACGAATGTGAAAAAAAATGTATATCAGATAACAAATAATAACGAATCTGTAACAATAATGAAGGAAAAAAAAAAGGTATGAATCTAAAATTATTATAATTCATTCCATTCTCATTCAGGTACATCGCAAAAAAAAAGGAGGAAAAGAAAGTTTATTTAATTTTCAAACCGCACGATGGCTGTACACCCAACATGTGGGACAATTGAATTGATAATCGATAAATAAGTATATATTTGGCAACTCTTTAATCATTGTGTTAGTTTGCATGTCACCTCTTTCATGAAATAAGAGCGAAAATTCAGAGCATAAAATAAGAAAATAATAATTTTATAAAACTCAATGACGTAATGCAAAATAAAAGTATTTAGTGATGTTAACGCAATAACAGGCAAACAAAATAATTAAAAGATACATATTACTGCAAGAACGATAGTAAAATCAGAAACGCAGTAACATCATGTAACTTGAGCATGCAAAGAAATTTCAATCATTATTATAACAAACAAGAAGTGTTGTTGCAAAAAAAGAAGAAATATAATGACATGGAAAAAAACATGATTTTTCAAAGACGATAGATATATTTAGGTTATGTGTCAATTAATCCTTACTTAATACAAGTGTAAGTAGTAGATTTTAGAGGAAGCGTGGAACGCAAAACTTTAGATTACGAAAGATAATCAGTTATTTCAATTAACATTCGTTACATTTTGGCACATACAAATAATTTTATGAACCAGGCTCATAATTATAGTCCCTTACTTTGCTTCCTTACGAATGATCCCAGTTACCTAAATTACCTTTACCCTCAAAGAAAAAAATTAACGAAAAAAACGGAGGTTTATCATCGTTTAACCTAGAAAACCGACAATCTTTTCGCTAATCAAGGAAAGAGTATGATCAGGTCTTAGTTTATTAGAACCAGATTAAATAGTTAAAGACAGAAAATAAGAACTGGAAGTTCTGAAATAAAAAAAAAACAATCATAACTGTAAACAAGACTAAGAACAAAAAAAATGTGAAAAAAACGATATACACATCATAAGTAAATGCATACAAAGACAGAAAAAAACATTTAAATAAAATAATTAACAAGTCTCATAAAAGCAGTTTGAACGTCCCAAACCGATCATAAAGAGACGCGCCTGTGTACAATCACAATAGGCCAACAGCAACCATAAATCTACCCACTGCCGAAAATAATTCCAGCTTTACGACCAGAGCAGCAGTCTCTATCGTCACCGAATATCGGAGTCATAATGGCAAGAAAAATGTGCAGTGATAAAAAGAATAAAACCGTTAACAACTCGCCAAACGATGATGAAAAGTATCGATGATACACCAAAAACACCTTCGGACAAGAGCATTCGTCCGCAGAAGAAAAGAGTCGAACACAGATTTTCTTA
>JAPYYV010002676.1:0-20110 GCA_030522625.1 Copidosoma aretas
GTCCTCTGTTGTAAAAATTATCGAGAGAGTGTAATTACTACTAGAGGTATCTCTCAAACGGATTCTTTCCGCTCACAAATAACACCTTAAATTGATCTTTAGGAAGACTAGTACTCCCTTTATATCCATTTCCATTTGCCATACGTATCAATGTGCATATTTGTGCTTGATCTCAAACAATTTTTATTCAAAAGAGGCTAATCAGCTAAATCAGTCCTTATGGTTCATCAAGACCCCAATAGTTCGAAGCACTGCATCAAGAGTGCAGCCAGTTGTACCACAATTGATCTGCCAAACTTAAAGAGCCAATGGGTTAACCAACCTCCCCAAGTAGTCTGCCCCATCCCACTGTTGCAGCAGTCCTGTAAGGGAAGCTAAATTCAGCTTGCATAAGGTAATGTGAAGTTTTGATAAGCTCCGTCGAAAAGCCAAGCTTTAGTAATGGTATTTGTACTCTGGCTAGACTCAAGGTCATAGCTCAGTCATGATATTTTGACTATTATCCAAGACGCATGGTAAATATCCTCGAACAAGTTGTTCGTATAATTATGATTGAACTTCACTGAAGTTCGTTTAATCATCAATTGTTGAGCTCCGAGAGCTACACGCGATTTCCATGTGATTCAGAATCGACTTTATACACATATATTTAATAAAAGACAACTTAATTTGATTGACTTCAACTAAAAGAGTGCATCCTCATAATAAGCTTTTCGTTTAAATTGGGTACGTTAAAGAAGACTTTTACAATATTAGTGCTGTCAGTACTTGGAGCGTGGGTGTCCATAACTGCAGTGACGAAGCTGACAATTTTGTACGGACATATATGAAGCTTTCAATAGTTATAACAGGTAATTAAGAGTTTTAATTCTTCATTTACTCCAAGCAAGTAAGCTCAAACGTAATAATAATAGAAATAAAATAAAAATATCGATTAGTTGAAAAATATCGAAAGAGGTTATGACATTTTTTTTTAATTTATTCATTGATAATATTTAGAGTCTGTCTAGGAAGCCAACACGCGAAACTCCATCCCAGAGTCCCATATAGTACCGAACTCATGTAGTACGAAAGTTATACAGTACAGAAAACACCTCGAGGTGTGCGTGGACAGTATACGTATACTGTCTCATACAGTACCAAGTACGTGAAACATATCTTCGCGTACGCGAAACTTTCGCGTGTTGGCTCCCTAGACAGGTTCTTATATTTATTTCAATTGTGCTAATGCAAAATCATAACAATTTGTCATTAGTAATGTTTTT
Organism: Copidosoma aretas; assembly: GCA_030522625.1. Lineage (NCBI taxonomy): Eukaryota > Metazoa > Arthropoda > Insecta > Hymenoptera > Encyrtidae > Copidosoma > Copidosoma aretas. The sequence continues at coordinate 1,266 of JAPYYV010002676.1, forward strand.
TTATAAATAATACTGTTACAGTCTATGCTTCTCCTTTTTATATGATTAACTTTAGCTGTAACATGAAATTGAATGTAAGGGTGTAGTCCCATGTACGTAATACTTAATGGGAGCATTCGACTATCGTACTATCGCTCTTTTTGATCGGTAAAATACTTACACACTTTATCTTGTGCAAATCAGATTGTTCAAAGTTTTAATGATCCTTAGTAGCAATTAATGATAACAGATATTACACTGGGTATAATTGCTATGTTCGGGGTTGCGATAGCTAGCTAGGTATTTTTCATGCGTGCGAGATAAACGGCGATATCACGTTATCTCCTTCACACTCATTAAAAATAGACAGAAAAGTGCAAGCTTGTAGAATTTGTGAGGGCTCAATGCACGGTCGACTTTGCAATAATCATATCATGTTTGAGTCGTCAAACGTACATATGATTGGATTCATAATAAGCGTATATTCTTTGCACTTCATGGACTACCTCGGTTCGTTGTGCCTCGAAACTACATAAACAAGGTTATGTTACTGACTGTAGGTTATGTTACTGACTGTACGTTATGTTACCGACTCAATGACTGCGTATTCATAATTGCAACGAATATAGACGCTTATAGAAGCACACTTTCCCTGTTGATAGGTGGCGAAAAACTATTGGGTAACATTGTGATTCTCTTGAGAGAGTTGTAAGACATCGTTTGAGTGGCTGTGCCAAGTAATAGAAAATTGTATGTATAGATATACTTAAACGTAGGATTTTCACAAGCGTCTATATTCGATGATAATTGGTATGATGACGTGCATGTATTTATATAATTAAATTTGTAAAAGAATTAGATCTTCTTTTCTGGTTCTTTCATGTTTTACAAAAAATCGACTCTATAACATTTTTTATTCCAAAGTAATCTAAAGAGTTTCAAAACACATTTTGCAGATCATCCTTCGTCCCGTCTGTTTACGGTCTGTAGATTCTACAGAAGAAATTCCGTGGCTGATTTCACAGGGGGGAACACTTGCATACATTAATTTTTTGGTAAGATTTTCATTTATTATCTTTAGAAATTATGTATATACTATGTATTTAGTTACCTCATATCAAATTTGTTTCAGTTTCTTTTTTTCCTGATCGACGTCTCAATTGTACATTTTTTTAGTATGCATGACCATTTTTCAGTATCTTTTACATTATTTATGTCTATTAATGACAAATAAATCTATGAATATTTGAAAAATGTATTTTAGCAACTTTTATATTTTCATATACCTTCATTTTAAGCTGCTTCATAAGCCAATAAACCTCAACTTATAACATTTAGCAAACCTCAACCTTTAACAAACTAAACCTTTAACCACAACCAAAAATGAAGAAAAAACTGATAACAGAAGCCTGGAAAAAATTTACTCTTATCGATACGATAATATAAAACAGCTAATGAATAACTCCCTTAAGCTATAACTGTGACAAAATTCAACATCCACATTTTATTGATAATTGAAACCAGAAAATAATAATTGGACTGACTTATCATTTATCTGATAAATACAGAATTGTCAGCAAATTTTGTTGATTAAACTAACATCTTTGTTTCTTATCTAAAAAATAATTCTTATAATTACATAACATTTATAAAAAATTTTATAAATTTTTATTTATTATTTCATCCAGTATGCGTAAAAAAATACAACGAACTCCAGAAGAAGAAATAAACCATCAAATTTAAAGACGGTTACGAAATGCAGAAACCGCACGACATTATCGACAAGCAGTTCGTAATCGGATTTTTGATGATCGTAGAGACGGTGCAATGCAATCTGATTATTTAGGTAACATGGATGTATTATGCATGCACTGCAATGCTAAGCATTTTGCTTTAGAAAAAATTGCTAATAAAGGATTGTCTTTTAATGATTGCTGCAGTCACGGTACCGTTGCTTTGGACCCTACACCTTTATTTCCCAAAGAGCTTGAATCAATGTTTAATGGAACTCATAGCCGATCAAGTAATTTTTTTGAAAATATTCGTTACTATAACAGCTTGCTATCATTTGCGTTTTTTAATGCAAATTTAACTAGATTCCAATCAAATCGTAATGGACCTTACTGTTTTAAAATTCATGGACAAATTTATCATCAAATTAACACAGTTTTATATGCAGCTGAAAATGAGCAGCCAACGTATGGACAACTATTTTTTTACGATGCTCAAGAAGCCATTGATCATAGAATTAATCAAAATTCTTGCCTTAATTACGAAACAATGGCGATATTAGATAAAATTATTAGAGATGACAACGTGTTTGCTCATTCCTATCAAATGATGAAAGAAGAAATCCAAAGTCAAAATTTACTTGACACTTAAAATAAACCAGAATTACAATTGATTTTTTCGTTATAACCAGGAATTGACACACGAAGGTACAATTTTCAACGTACAAATGAAGTAGCGACCATATTTTCTACAACATGTGATGGTGAAATACCTGAATCGTACGTAACAGTTCGAAATACTAACACAAAAGTATTTTAATGCGTAAGTACTATGGATGCAAATGTTGAACCTTTGGATTTATCCTTTGTTTCCGCTTTTGGGACTTTAGGTTGACATCAACATTTACAACGTGCGAATATCAACAATAATGATAATAATAGGCGAGTAACACGTATGGCTTACACTAAATATAAAATTGCTGTTAGGGAGAATACATTTAATCCTTTGTTTTTAGGACGAAGATTATTTCAACAGTGGGTTGTAGATTCATATGTCAAAATTGAAAAAGATAGAATGAACTATTGTAGACAACATCAAAAAGAAATAAAAGCTGATACTTCTCAAGGCTTACAAGATTACTTACAGAATACAGCTAATGATATTAATGGACAAATTGGAAAAACTGTTATTCTTCCATCTACTATTATTGGTTCCCCTCGACATATGCAACGATGATATCAAGATGCTATAGCTATAGTAAATGAAAAAGGTAGACCAGATATTTTCTTAACTATGACGTGTAATCCAAAATGGCCAGAAATTCAGGAAAATTTATTGTCTGGGCAACAAGCTTGTGATAGACCTGATCTTGTAGCTCGAGTATTCTATTAAAAAAAAGATCGATTACTCGATTTAGTTGTACAAAAGAATTTTTTCGGTGAAATTGCGAGCTACGTTTACGTTATAGAATTTCAAAAAACAGGATTGCCGCACACGCATTTATTGATTGCTTTAAAACATGCTTAAAAAATCACCACTTCTCAAATTGTCGGTAAACTCATATCGGCTGAAATTCCAGATATAACCATCAATCCTCGATTACATGATATTGTAATAAGAAATATGGTACATGGCCCATGCGGCAACTGGTGCATGGTGGATAATAAATGTTCTAAAAAATTCCCCGAATCTTTATGGAATGAAACGAAAATGGACGAAAATGGTTACCCTCATTATCAAAGAAGCGCCAATACTACTTTTACACGACCAGATAACTCTGTAATCGACAACGGATGGGTTGTTTCACATAATCCTACAATATTATATACTTTTGACTGTCACATTAATGTTGAGGTTGTATCAAGTATTCGGGCTGTTAAGTATTTGTATAAATACGTGTTCAAAGGTCACGATGCAGCTTCTGTGATTTTTCAAGAATCTAATAATGAAAGGATTATTGATCATGATGAAATCAAAGATTACATTGAAACTAGATATGTTGGCCCTGTTGATGCATGCTATCGAATACTCAGCAAACCTCTGCAAGATAAAAGCCATTCAATTATTCGTTTACCAGTACATCTACCTAATCAACAAAGTGTTATAATTCCTGACCTAATCACCGATAGTTAAAATCAAACAAGTAGCATGTTACTTGATTATCTTAAACTAAATTTAGACGATGAGAATGCGCGACAATACTTTTATAAAGAAATTCCAGTCTTTTATACTTATAAAAAACAAAAATTAATGGTATAACTGTATCAAAATGCGAAAAGTGAAAGAAACATTTTATGTGCATCGGGCGTATGTACTCTGTCAGTCCAGCTCAGTTTAAATTGTTTCATTTACGATTATTAATGTTGCATACAAAAGGAGCAACAAGTTCTGATTCTTTAAAATTAGTGAATGGAGTTATACACCCATCTTTTACTGCGGCATGTTTAGCATTGGGCCTCATAGAAGATGACGGAGAGTGGGATCATGCAATAAAGTAAGCAACACTATGGATGATGCCTCGAAGACTTCGTCAGTTGTTTGTTCGTATTTTATTACATTGCCAACCAGTAAAACCAGAAGAGTTATGGGATAAATATAAAAATGCAATGTCTGAAGATTTTTCACGATCAAACAGTATTAATGTGAGTCATCAACTTACATATGCTCATATTAATGATTAATTAATTATTGAAGGTCAAAACTTATCTGATTTTCCTTCAATGGAACAAACAATAGAATTTTATATAACTAATGAAATACGTAATCAGTCACTAACACACATGGCAGATATTGGAGAACAGCAGTATTTGAAATTAAATAATCAGCAAAAAGAAATTGTTGATACTGTTATGAAAGCTATGGAAACCAAATATATTGGAAATAATTGTATATATATATAAATGGCCCTGGAGGATCTGGAAAAACTTCCATTTATACTACTATTTACAATTTATTGGCATCGAAAAATGTTCGCGTATGTACAATGGCATTTACTGGGACTGCAGCCACTTTACTTCCAAGTGGTAAAACAGTACGCAAAACGTTTGGTTTACCAGTTCTGATGTTTTATGATTTAACATTAAATATTAAAGCACAATCTAAAGAAGGTCTGTACCTAAAAGATACTAAAGTGTTTATTTGGGATGAAGCTCCAATGGCTCCTAAACATGCTTTAGAAATCATTAACAGAACATTACAATATATTATGAATAATGATTTACCTTTTGGCGGCAAAATTGTTGTTTCAGGTGGCGACTTTAGACAACTTCTTCCTATCTAAATCAAAGAAACTAGATCTGAAACCTTAAGTCTTACTATTAAATACAGTGAATTATGGAAACTTTTTACTAAATATAATCTATCTACTAACATGCGAGTTTTGCCACATGAAGTAAATTTTGCCAAATTTTTGCTGTCATTTGGTGATGGAACAATTAATAATTCCCAAGATAATTAACCTCTACCTGAACATTGTATTCTTTAAACAAATACTAATATAGTTGACATGTTTCGTCCGTTGATAAATGAAAGAAATTTTGAAGATATGAGTAAATGTGCGATTTTATCAGCGAGAAATGTAGACGTTGATAATATTAATAAACAAGTAACTGATATTTTAGATAAAAATACAGAACACATTTATGCAGGGATTGACACACCAGATAATTGTAACAACGGTAAATTAGAAGAGATTCTGTTACCAGGATATTTAAATTCTCTGAATCCATCCAGTTTGCTTTCATATGAATTACGTTTAAGAAAAAACTGCATAGTAATGTTAATAAGAAATATTAGTATCAAAGAAGCCTTATGTAATGGTACACGATTGAGAGTAATAGATTTTTCTAATCATTTTTTGAAATGTCTATTTTGACAGGTGATAAAGCAAATGACATTGTATTTTTAAATCGCATCTCGTTATATTGTGAGAACGAGTACCCTTTTACTTTTAAAAGAAGGCAATTTCCAGTTAAATTAGCTTTTGCAATGACAATTAACAAATCTCAAGGTCAAACGTTTCATAATATTGTCATTGATTTACGGAGAGATGTTTTTAATCATGGTAAACTATATGTTGCTATGTCTGGAGTTCGATCGTGGGATTTGCTCAAAATTTTTCTCGGAAATCGCACACGAGAACATTGCAAGGTTAAAAATTACGTTTATAAAGAACTGTATTCTGAAATTTGAAAAATAAAATAAAAAATATATTTGCAAAGTCGTACAATTAGGATCTAATTATTATTTTTTAACAAACGAAATAAAATTCTAAACACTAATTAGTGAACTATACAGTGCGACTACTATATTTCATATTAACATTGACTTACAACAACAAAATTATGAAATACAAGAATAAGAAATCGCGTGCGAAGCGCGCGTAAATAAGATCCAGTGTTATAAAACAGTTATTGCTAAGATTAAAAAAAATATGGTATCAACTGTTATCTGGAACAACAGTTACCTTGAATGTACCATCACCACTTAACTGCGAGCAACTACGAAATCGCATTTCCATTTCAGGATGAATAAAAATAAAAGCACAACCGCCATCAGCTAAACTGGCCATACCTTTATATATACCGTTAATTGGGGGGATAATCTTCCAAAGTTGTGTGTCATTGTCTCAATGACGTAGGGTTTACGGGAACATTTTTCTGTCTCTTTCTCTATTCATATGCATAAACAACATCAGAATTCGAAAATGTACAGCTAAATTACGAAACCTTTTCTGTAAACAGGTTTGTAAAATGAAAAAGTCTACAATACTTTTGAATATATATCATTCGGTTAAGTTTCAACTACACCAAAAGTGGAGCTAATACTAGCCTAACGTCAATGCAGCCTTACCAGGGACGAATCGCACCTAAGGGGCCGAAGAACTGAAATTTTTTTTTAAGTGTGTACAAAGACTCACAAATAAGTAGAATTTATTCCAAGTACAATAACCAACAAATTATATGCATAAGAATAGAAAGAGTAGGCTTCCTAGCTAAAAAGGACAGATTTTTTAGTTTGCTTTGCATTACCATATACGGGAAAAATCGATAAAAATTTAAAACCTCTAAATATTATTGCCAATTTAAAAACAAAAAGAGTTTTTGACACAAATATACAATATTCGTACGTTCAAATCAATTATTAAGGCCGCCAGGCTCATAAACTGTAGGTTTTTCGCTCGAACATACACGAGCGTGCATAGGAAAAATTGATAAAAAAATCCTCAACTTTTAAATGAATCATTGTGCTACTTTGTAAATAAATAGATCCATTTACTATTGTCAAACTACACAATATGTATTCGTTTTTTTGAATAAATAGGGCTGCCAGGCTAAAACGATATGGATTTTTTCGAGGAAACGTGCGAGTTAGTATGCCAAAAAAGCAAAAAAAATGTTTAATTTTTTTAAAACTATTTGTTCCACCTTAAACCAACAAAAAGATATCATAATCACAAACATTTACGATCTCTATGTATCTTTCGGAGGAATATAGGCTGCAAGGCTCGAAAAATACAGAGTTTTTTACCAAACCATGTGTACAGGTATACAAAAAACGATATCACCTTTGTCTTAAACATTTTTGCCACTTCTAAACGAATTAGAGTTTAAAACCGATCCTTATATAAATTTTGTATGTTGTCAATGTGGCACGGATAAATATATAAACATTATAAATTTTTTATCTCGGCGACAGCACGTTTGCTGTAAACTCGATATTTACCGATCCTTGCGGCCTTTATCTTTATAAATTATGCACAGTGTGTAGGCATAAAAAAGTAGAATGTTATGCATGAGTTTTTATGTTAGCCGCAGTCTTGAAAAACCCACAGATGTGCGATTCGTCTCTGCGTGAGGCTGATTTTGGGCGGAGCTAACTTCATCCACGTGATATTTCCTTGTTTCGCGCTCAAGGCGCCAATTCAATTGTCTTGTATTGAGTACCGTAAACGTGGTACAGCATACAAGGCATAGCCCACGAGGCACGTGACTTGTATGATACACAGTGCACGGGTTGTGTAGCACGAAACATGCGATCAGTAACAATAAAATTGCTCGTTTCAGTTCTCAATTATATATAGTGCAGGAACATCTTCGCACCGTGCATAGTAAATACGATTCAGAAAATTCATGTGCGCCTCTGTACCATCCACAAATCGCACTGCATAAGATATTGCCTGCACTTGAAAACTTTTATAAATTAGGTAAAAAATAATGTTAACGTAAAAAAATTGTTTGTAACGTCCAAAATAAATTTTTGCACGTCCAGCGTTAAATGTTTAAAAAAGTTCATCTTATAAAAATGCAATAAAACTTTTTTTTTCTGGATTAGGAAAATTTTAAAGATCCTTACATTGTGTGTCAATTAAATAAATTTTCAAACATGATTTACTGATTCAAACGATACTTTTAAGTATCGCAGAAATAGTGGTAAGAATTTTTAATCATTAAAGCATTAAAATATATACTAAACCTATTACTCTCTTCTGCTGGCATCCAATGGCTACTGAATTTTTGAAGATGATCTAAAAACTGAAATTGATAGTTTTAAACCATCACGTAGTTGAGGTTAAAATTGTAGGTGATTTTGATCCCAACCTAAACTCTTTTGTACGCTTTAAATTTTTATCATGCAATATGTGTGCCGTGATTTTCAACTATTTTAAATTACAAATTTTTTAACAGATCATACCCCCTTCTTTAAGGTGAATGCTAACGACTAGTATATGTATGAGCGATAAGCATGCATTTATACACATGACGAATCAAATTAAGAGTACTGCATACATCATCGGGTCAAACAAATTACAAATCTTTTAATACTTACTCTCAGCTTACTCGGTTGAAAATATCAACGAAAATGTCGTGGGTTATTCGGCACTCTTCAAAAATGGTGGATCTAAAACTTTCCTTGTGGATCGCCAAATCATCTCATACATGGTCAACGTATGCTGCACTCAATAGTACGATCTTCTCGTAAACAAAGCAGCCCGGAACAATGTAGTGTTGATCGTTAATTGCAACGTAAAATTAGTGGATTCCTGCTATCTGCCTTGTATAAAAATCCATCTTTGAAAATATGCAGAGTACCAGCCTGGCGACCAGGATATTCCTAAACCACCAACATGCAACGATTATTTGGCAAAAATCGCTAGATAAGACGCAACCTACATACGTTGACTGTTGATACAATACAATTTTGCAATCCCTCTCCCTTTGGTAGGTCTACGGCGAAGTGCTGGCGACAAAACGCATTTTAAAATTAATTCGCGATTCCTACCAAATTGAGGGCTAACAGGTAGTCGTAGAGTTTGACTACATGTCGAAGGGCAGATTCTATGCTCAGTACAGAAAAACTGAGGCTCGTATCACCGATGATATATCAAAGTTTTTCATTCATTACTTTTATTATCTTTCCTTGTTACAGATCTAAGACATCTCTGCAATGATTACAGCGACTGTCCTTAGTTATCACTTTGCTGATTATAGAAAATCATATACAAAAATAAATACCCTTAACCCAAAAATATTAATTGCAATAAGAATTCAACCATCATCTAACATAACTTCTTCTCTAACAATTGAAAGCAAGGTTAAATAATATTTAATACCACCCCGGAGGATAATACAATTCCTACTAGCCAAAACTTTTTTAGCGTACCCTCTTTTTTATTCAATAAAAATATGTATAAATTTGATTCATTTATTTAAAGAGTTAATTGACTCGCAGGTGACCTGAAACAGGGGATGGGGTCCATAAACAAGCACACGCTGAGAATTTAATTTCAAGAAAACAAACTATACATTCTTCTACTTGAATACAATAATCAATATATATTTGGTCTATTCACTTAAATTATTCCATATAATTTTACTTGCCGAAAATATCTACTAATACAAAACTTATGCTTATTTATTTAATTTCCTCGTGTTTTTAGATAATTTAGCTTATTCATTTTAATCCTTAAATAATAAACTGTGCTCGCCATATTGCTTTTAATTACGTATATCAAATCTTTTTTGAAATATCTATCTCCTTGCGTGATCGTTGTTAAAATTAGAAGCTCAGCTTATATTATAATACAAGTGGGTTCGTATCTCACTATGGGTCGCTCATTTAGAGAGCGTGGTATACGAGGACACGTTCTATATTCGATCTCCCAGGGTAAGAACCCTCACGACCCAGGCGAAGACGCCTCATAAGCATATTTACCTATGAACGAGGTCCAACGCTGAGTCTACGTTTCTGCTTCCTCGGTGCTATTGGCTAGGTGGGCGTGCGGGAACACCACATCCCAGCCGTAGCGAGACTAACTTTTCTGGCTCCAGGCTTCGCTTTTATAGCCGATTTAAAGATGATTGGACGTCATGGCCACTGCCATTTATCTGCGCACTCGTAATCTGCGTATAAGGTATACACTAATATCGCACATAGATTATCAGATGAATCTAGAAGTCCTACGTGCTTTCTATTACCAGCGCACACATTGTGCGCGTTATTGTGTTAAAATTAGGTATTAGATTCCATAATGAATTAGACTAACACCGGTTCCGTTACATTATCTTTCTCTATGTTGTGCCGATGACGCGATACATTTCAAAATAGCCCACAAGGACGCTGACTTACTTAATATAAAGTTAGCTAACCCGAGACATAATAAAAAAAACTTTGTTGGCACTACTCTCAACAGTTGTGTCATTCAGCCCTCTAACCAGGGTATTCCAAGGCAGCTGCTTACTGAAGTTCCGCGGAATGCCAAGAGAGCAGGCGGGTCTTATTATTTACTGCAAGTTTATTAGTACAACATAAAACTCGCCACGTGAACGCGCACTTTTTCCCGTTGGTTTATTTCGCGATACACTTAAAACCAGTCCACGAGGCCATCGACTAGCACTGTATAAGAAACAAAAATCCAAGCCGCAATAAAAATGTAACACTGTCAGATTTACTCTCTACACTCGTAATACACGGGCCCTCCAATCAGGATATTACAGGACAACTGCTTACTAAGAGTTCAGCGGAACGCCAAGAGTGGGTAGACAGTGCTGTTACATTGCAAGTATGTTTGTCTTAAGTAAAAGTCACCATGCAAATGCGCACTTTGCAACGTCTGTTGTTCACTTGACATTCTTAAAAATAGCCGACGAGGCCACAAATCAACATTGTAGGAGATGCGAAAGTCCAAGCAGCGAATAAATAATGTAAGGGTTCTATGGACCCCTGGTCGGAACGAAGTTCTCTACGCTTTTTGGTAGATCTTTGCTACACGGTCGTTATAATTTATGATGTATATTATCAAGATAATATAATTGATTTGCAAAAAATTTGTATTATTACATGTATTTGTACGTATAGGTACGTCCAGCCGAAAGCGGACCACCAGTGGCGCGCGCGGCATTTTTTGGCCGAAACCTCTTATTTCTAACTCGCAGAAGACCCAACAAATTATCTTAAAAAAATTAATGCAACATATGTAATCGACGTATTTTTTCCTTCTCTTTCCGATAGTGGTATTAAATTTTTTCGAAAATGCCAATTTTTAGGTTATAATCGTACTTTTATGAAAAAAGCACTTTTTTGACTTTAAGGGCATCTCAAATCAGAAAAATAACCACACCAATCGAAAGAGGAGGTAAACATCCATCGATAATGACTTCAAATAACTTAGAAAATAAAAAATTATGCTTTCTGAAAAATCCGAGAGAAGTGCGGGTTCGGCCGAAATCAGCACCGCGATGGTATTACACACATATCATAATCGTATATTTTGCATAAAAACAATACTCAATTCATAAACAATTTATAAGTATATTTTTTTATCATTATTATATACAAAATAAATTAGTAAAACGGTATAGATAAGATTCGGTCACGACAAAAAAAATTCAAATTGTGGCACTAATAAGTTATGTTTCGATTATTACTTTATATTTTTTTAAGTTTTTTTCCCAATTTCACACTAGGCTCACGCTTTCTTTTCAGGTTACTTTTGTTTCTTTATTTTCCGACTTTTCTCTGGTCTTGCTCTTTGGTTTCAAAGTAGGATTCGCTTTTTTTTCACATGCTTTATTGGTGGATGAGTGTAAACTTTATCGGAAGCAGAAAACTGACGAAATGCTAGACGACTGGCACCATTCTCATTCAACACAGTTACATTGTGGAAAGATAAGGTACCATTTACTGCAATCGCGGATTTAAATCTTTCGCTCAATTTTTCTTGATTGGACTCGTACTTTTATTTAGAATAATAAAAACAGTTGATGTTCTTAAAAAAAATTCGCGCCCACTGATGAAGCGCTGTAGGTGTGGAAATCGGATGGCCTGAGATCCTCCTTAAACTCTCACGTCTAGCGTTACTTTTTAAACTTTCACCTAGGCCATCGCAGGCATTTTTTTCATGCACCATTGCATGAAAGTTCCATTCTATGGCAGCTTCAAAATCATCGAAATACTTTCGAATATTCTCAAAATTAAAACGGTTTTCGAAATGCTGGGCCGCTCCGTCGGTAAAATACGATACTTTAATTACGGTTATAAAATTTCTTTTCAAGTGTTCCATAATTTTTTCTTGAACACAATATACTGCAGTAGTATCGTGTGATAAACAATCAGAAAAAATAATAATACTAGAATGCTCGATGCCTTCTGCGCCCTTGAAATAAATAATTGCCGTGGCTAAAGTTGCTTAATTATTGTTATAATGATAGCTTTGCGCGGCATCCTGAATTATAAAAGCGTAATTTTCACTAAAGTTCATCGCGATGACAAAATGTCCGACTTCCAATTAATTGCGCACAGTTTTGAAATGCATTGACTTGCTTTTACTTATCAATGAATGCGTTTTCAATTTAAATAGCAATAAATACAAAGTTTGAACAAAAACATCAGTTGATGTGATTCGAGTTTCTAAAGAAGATCTGTCAGTCGTGTACAAAGTAAGATATTCTATCTCGTCAATACTATGTTCATTTAAACAATCGAACAATAACTTTTTAGTTTTCTCAATATCAGGACATTTCTTGCATAAGTTTAGATAGCACTTAGACGTCGCATTTTTACAAACCATCAAAGCAATACAGTCTTTGTAATCCTTTACTTTTCCAGACGTGATTTTACAAATATTTACACCAGATAGTATCAATTTGATCTTTTGATGGTGAACGCGCACACAAACTGTGTGCACTTTACCACTTGCACCGGCTAAAACACAATTTTGAGGGCGCAATGAGACAAACGCACTAAAGCCAATTTTGTCGTCCCGATTTTCTTCCTTAAATTTGAGGTACAACTCTCTCAAAGTATACAACACAAGCCTGTTTTGGAGAAATTCGTTGGTTCCATCTTCTTTCTTGATACATTTTGTATCCTTCAACCCGGGCATCGGGCGACTGTTATCATCAAGTTGAAAAAATGTTTTTACTCTTTCATGAAGCTCTCACGATGAATGTTTGCGTTCTTGGCTTGTCGCTTGAGTTGTTGTTACATTATCAATATTCTTAGACGTTCTTATCAATCGACGAGAAGAAAAGGTAAATGCAGCACCTTTACGTTCACTCCATGAGTCGGGAAGTAGTTTATCGAGGAACAATTTTTCACTGTTCAACAATGTTTTATCTTAAAAACGACGTTGTAATTTACTTACGATCATAAAGTAATCATTTAAAGTAACTTGATTGTTGAAAGTCACTGCCTCTGTTACTTTTTTCCGGCAAGTTTCACAGATTCTCGCATCGTCTCTCAAATTCAGGAAAAATGATTTCACGACCGCAGGAACAACACGAAGTGTTGATGAATGTTTTACATTCTCTCTCACGGGATTACAGCAACTCTGTCGAACCATTGTTCTACGTAAATATTATACCTTTGAGACTTTTAAGATGACTATTACTTATTTGTTTACAAATTGTCAGCAGTATAACCTATCTTGACCATAAAAAAGGACAAGCAGAAGAAAAAACTTTCACAATAAAGTACAGACTAATTAGCGCCACAATTTAAATTTTTTTTGTCGGACCAGATCTTATCTATACTGTTTTACTAATTTTTTTTGTGTATATTGATGATAAAAAATATAATCATTCATTTTTTATAAATTTAGTATTGTTTTAATGCAAAATAAACGATTATAATCTGTGTGTAATACCATCGCGGTGCTGATTTCGGCCGAACCAGCTCTTCTCTCGGATTTTTCAGGAAGTCCAATTTTCAATTCCCCAGGTTACTTAAAGTCATTATCAATAGATTTTGATCTCCACTTTCGATTGGTGTGCTTATTTTTTAGATTTGAGTTGCCATAAAGGTCGAAAAAGTGACTTTTTCATAAAAGTACAATTCTAACCTCAAAATTGGCATTTTTGAAAAAATTAAATACCATTATTGGAAAAAGGAGAAAAAAATACGTCGATTCCTTATATTGTATTAATTTTTTTAAGATAATTTGTTGGATCTTCTGCGAGTTAGAAATAAAAGGTTTTGGCTAAAAAATGCCGCGCGCGCCACTGGTGGTCCGCTTTCGGCTTGACGCTCCCATATATGTATAAAATGCATCAAGATAAATTAAACACTGAATGATCCAGGATAATTAGGTTGATAACTAATAAAAAAAGGTTCGAACCGTATAAGTTGTATTTTTTAAAAAAACTTGTCTAATAGTAGAAATAGACATTAATTAGGTACTATACATATATAAGTAAAAGTTAAAATAGATTTATTCATAAAGTACCAAAAAAAAACATGGCACCTGCAATTTATACGCACTTAAATTACACTGCTGCGAGTATCTTATCCGCTCTAGCCGAGTAGGTAAGGTATTCGCCTTCAGACTAATCGATCGAGGTTTAAATCTCCCCCATACAAGTATATCTACATAGTTGATTGCTTGATTAGCGATTGCTATGTACAGAAAAACTTAAAACATGGGAGCAAGCGACCGACCCATGAAAATCGAACCTTCCCATTATTCACCTGATCGTACCTTAGCTATAACAGGGGCCTTGCTAGGCCCTTATTACAGTTGAGTCAGGATTCTTACCATGCAGCAGTATAGATGGAGGCTGTATGTATATATATATATATATATATATATATATATATAGTGGGGCCTCGCCCCCTGCACAGTCCGCGCTACCAACCCCTAAGGTTCAATATTTTCATTCTCATGTTTGAATAATAAATACAAAAGTTTGGTTTTTAATACATATATATATATATATACGTCAAAACATAGATAACCGAAGAAATCTCATAAAAATTCGCTAATAATTCGAACGAACATAGTGAATATATGAAATGGGTTAGCTGATTTATCAAATATTTGTTAATAACTAATTACCAACAACGACTCTAATTGCTATTTAAGGTTAATCTTGATAAATGTATACAATATTTACGCAATCATTATTATTACAGTAACAGTTATGAGCCTTTTTTTGTTATTTTTGATCATTTTTGAATTAATTATGGCTAATAGCTTATAATAAGTATCGTTTTGAAATTCATTTTTAACATTTTTAAATGTAAATGTAATATTTTATTATAGAGATTTTCATATACTTCTACTTTTTTATTTTTTTGTTTCATAACTATAACAAGTTATTATTTTCTTATTCTTATATGATTATTATTTTTAATGGAGTTACTTATGGCATTAAAAAAACATACAACAACATGTTAGAATTTAAATTTCTTTCTTACAATATTATAATTTATTACGTACATCATATTTTTGGACTTTTAATGTTCACTGTTGTTCGTTATTTACATACATGAATAACTTATATTTTCAGATAAATAGTCTCCCTCCTGCATATTCCTTTATTATCTTTTAATCCTATAATTCTGACTTATATTATTATTTCATTTGTTTTTTTTTTAGCTCCTTACACAGCAATGCGTGCTTCATATATTTTATTTTATTGCTGATCCTACAGTCTATTACTTACAAACTTCTTAACTTACCTACATGTCTGTCTTTTTGCTTTTTTTTTCTCTCTCTGCTTTTTTATTTTTTTTCAACATTTTACGGATGATAGAGGTGTCAATGACCACATAGTTCTTCTGTATTTTCTGATTGACAAAACTTTTCCTTTCCTTTGTACAATCATCTTTGGTTTTATCAAGTTTATTTTCCTTCGTAGCTCTTACTGTACTACCTATCGTGGTCTAATCCACTACTTTCTGGTATACTATAACTTCTTTGCCAATTTTGTGTCATTTTTATGGATCAAGCCTGGTAATTCTTTGATTAGTCATAAATTAGGCCACCTGCTTTTGTCCATTTTCGTTATGTGCAAAAAGTAAATTTACTCCCTCTTTCTTATGCCTACTTCTAGGCTAACCCTTCCCGACTTTATTCGTCATATATAGCATATAATGTGTACATTGAAACCCAACATGATATTTATAATCTGAATCTAGTTTTTCCCTTTTTATTTCCATTTTTATTCTTCAATCAGTGTCCACCTGGCCTACCTCCAGCTACATTATATGGGCGCGTCTAGCAAAAGCGGGCTACCTCGCACGTGCGGCGCATTTTTCGCTCAAGCCCACTGTGCCTAACTCGCTTGTACGGACTGGAAAAAATCCAGAAAAATAAAAAAAGACCAATATCAATGGATTTTGACCTGCTTCTCATGATAGTGCTATTATTTTTATATTTAAAACCTTTTTTGTGTTAAAATATATTTTTGTATGTTTTGTAGCTTCTTTAAAACTAGCCACAGTTTAAAAAAATCGACTAAAATATTTTTAGAGTAAGAAATGCGTAAATGACAAGCAAATAAAGACGTTGGCATTGGGTCAGCCACGCTTGACAGACAACTATATAGTTATAGTACAAACTGTAGACTCACTGATACTTAACATTCATGAAAACACAGCTTACGGTATGTATAAGTAGAAGTCATGAACTTTAGTTAGTAAGCTGAGGGAACGAGCGCCATACACAAATAATATCTATTATATTTTGTGCAATAGTATGAAAAATTATCAATTTAATGACTAAATTCATCGATGGAAGAACTGGACAGCAATTGATAGAAGGTTTTTCAAATGTTATCCAGAACATACAATATGGATGGCACACAATTCAATCAAGGCACGAGCAGAGGTAACTGAAGAGAATTTGAGAGAATGGATTTCAGGAGTCAAGTAGTTCGGAAAGTAAAAACTTGCTCATCTTAAAACCTTCTCAAATCTTTAATTGTAATAAGACAAGTGTAGAGCTGTGTCCAAAAGCCAAAATAGTCATTACCATAGTGGGATCAACAAAATTGTATGAGCAAAGTGATGGTTACGAGAAAGTAAAACCTTACTACTATGTTTATGTACAACGCTGAGGGCACTCGTGCCCCTTCTGTGGTAATGTACAAATAAATATAAGGATACTATTCTAGAGAAAGTCCTAATAAATTGTCCACCTGATTAGGGCTAAGGGAACTCTGAAAGTGGTTGGCAGACCGTCCAGACATTTTTTAAACAAAAAACAAATGTTTTTTATCCATTGGAAATTGTAAATAAGCTTGAGTTTGTCATAGTGATTTAATTAGATGCTCATTCATCCTATGCTTCTATACCACTGATAAGATTCTGTACATATCAAACCATGCAATTACAAAGTGGTTTCTTCACTTAACCTACATATCTCAACTGTTAGATGTGTCTTCCTCCGCATCATTTAAAGCTGGTCAAAAACTATCAACAAGTGGAAAACAGATAATGATATAAGTTGTCTGAGAAAAGATCATGGTCCGAATTTTATTTAAGTGACACATTAGAATATGAGAGATAAGACTTCAATTTTCCAAAGTGGCTTTAAGAACACTGGATTATGCCTTCTACCGAAAATGCTATGGTCTATGATATATTCAGTAAAAAAAATGAAAAAGAAAGCCATAACAATACCAGAAATAGCTCTTCATCAAGTAGGTAGTGAATTTTTGGGAAAATTTGAAAAATCGCTAGATCAACAATTACAAAACGATTTTGAATTATCTGAGTCAAGTGAAATATGTAATGGTAATAAGAAATTCGAAGGTTTGCTTGGGCATTGGATAAGACTAAAAGGACATGTGAATGTAGATTCGAAGAGCATAGAGAAAGATGATAAAGAATTATCTTCTACGCAGTCAGAAAAAGCTTTTGGTACATCATTTACATAATATGATAGTTAAACAACAGTGGATACATTAATTTTATCTCTACCCTTATTTTATCTATAATTTTTTATTTTTGGTGAAATGATAAGTTATTGTACTCAGATCGTATTTACACTTTTTAACAAATATTCATTTGTATTGTAATTTGGAGTCTAGTGGCAGTTTTACCTTATCACATGATGTTGAAATAGAGTATGTTGATTTTTTTGAAGAACAAAATATTAATGTGTATTAATCGAGTCGCTCGAACAATAATTCAAATTAAATCACTGAAGAATCAACTTCAAAATGTACTAAAAGTAAATAAGTGTATTTTCATATTTTTGCTCAAAAGTTGAACTTTACTATTTTTTATATAATTATATTTTTTAGGTAAAACCTCATTGCTAAGTACTACTACAACTGCTAGTCAAGATAAGAAGGAATTATCTTCTAAGGATAATATTAATAACAAAATTATGAATCTCAAACAGGAACCCATTAAAAACAAAAAAAAAATCATAAAGGTTGATCCAAGCGTTATTTTTTCTTCTATTTTTCATGTACTCAAAAAGAATCCGATTTTCTTGTAATATTTTCATTTTCATACATGTACTCTTAAACGTAAATGCATCTCTGATTGTTTCTTACTACCCACCGATTTTTGACCTAAAAAAAAAAGAAAATCTTGATAACAAAAAATCGCGGGTACTAAGCCTTGTTGCTCTGTTTGATCTGTTGTTGATTATTAATAACCAAATATTATGTAATTAACAGAATACCACATTATTTTATATAGATGCAAATTGGTATTATGTCCAACATTAGGTATTCTACGATCATTAATGGCATTTAGTACATCGACTGAGATGCCTATCTTACCGACTACCTCATTTCAATAAATTTGATGGAACCTCCCTTGCACTTGCTTCATTGTCATATTTAGAAATGACGAAAGGCTTAAATACTTGGTGTAGAAGCATGACTCTTTATTATATA
>JAPYYV010002677.1:0-20106 GCA_030522625.1 Copidosoma aretas
TTTCCATGGTACCCCCACGGCCAGCCCCCTCACGCTTCTAATACTTGTCTTTATATTATGAAAGCTGTTCATGCAAAAATTTATGTTAAGTACAAGAATTTATATTCATCTTTGTAGCAATAGAAAAAAAAAATTAAACTACTTTTTCCACGCCGCCCATGAGGCAAATAGTAAGGTGCGCGGGCTTTTTTGTTGTTGTTATTGTATATAAAACAGTATATGAATTGTACCATTTCATACATAAAAGCATGCGACATGACAATACGTGCATGTGTAATGATTTCAAAGTAATACAATGAAGTAACAATAACAATCGTGGAAGTCATCGCCAATTAGTCTTATGCTCTGTCGTTAAATAGTATCTTCAATAAAAATACCAAAAAAAATGGTAAATAAATTTTTTCCATTAATTAGTTACTGTTAATTTTAAGAAAGATACTATTTAATAATTTAGCCAAAGACCAATAAGCCCTACGAAACCACGGAGAGACAGAATTACCTTATACTCAATTAAGAAAAAAAGAAAATCAACATATTGTAATATAATTATTATTTCTTTAATTTATAATAATATAGTTATACAGTAAATTGTGTTGACCAGTTAAAAAATAAATTTAAATTTAAAATACTTTAAAACCAAAATTTTTTCAAAACTTATCTGAAATTGTTTTTGTAATTTTTAAATATTTTTTGAAAAAAACTTGCAATAAAAATTTACAGTTAGTGTAAGATAAAATATAGTTCAATATATTTTTTAATCAAAGACATTATTTTCAACCATTCATTGCTTCTGAAGTGCAAATACTGCTCCGTATTTTTTGGGGAAGAAGATGCACGGAAAATTCATAAAAAAAACATAATAAAAAATTCTATAAATGTATCATATGCAAAAAGGTTGTACAAAATTATAAACATTTCAATCGTTATAAAAAAGAGCATAAGGATACAAAATCTTAATTATGTATTATTTGTAAAAAATCATTTAAAAGACAAACACACCTTAATAGACATTTACTTGCACATAAAGAAGAGAAACAAATATTATGTCCTGAAGGTGGAAAAAAAATTTCCAGAAGAGATGCTATGAAGCGTCACCATAAAAGTGTACATAAAAAAGATACTAATAAAAAATTTAAAATTTAGTTAATTATGCAATATCAATTTTCAATATTTATAAATGAAAATATTTTGATTTCAAGATTTTTCTACTAGAATTTTTAAGATTAGATTATTATTTTGTATTACATAAATGATAAATTTTTGTATTTGTGTATGCAATCTCATAATGAATATACTAATCCAAAGAAATATTTTATATTTATTACGTGTATATATTCGTTAATTTACTAGAAGATAAGATAAAATAAAATTGATGATTGATTTGTTAAAAATTAAGTTAACTTTATTACTATCATCATTTTGAAACATTTTGTCTTTTAATTAAAAGAGTAAAAATTTGAATAAAAATAGTAAAATTAAAACAATTAAATAGTGGCATACGTTTTACTTGTCGTGTCGAGTGTATAAACACAGAAAAGAGGGTAAGTCATGGTAAGAGGTCTTAGATTAGACTTTATTTTGTTGCAGACATCTTATTGCCAAGATTTTATCCAAGTTTTTGAAATACTTACCCCAAAAAATCTGCAAGGAGTTTGTTTTAAAAGACCGTTTTAATCATAATTTTATATTTTTGGTAAGTAAATGTAGTAATATTTATCCGTATTTTTATAAGCAACAATGATTCAATAATAAATTTGTTAACAATAAAATTGAATTTATTAAGATAATTAGTTTTTCAAAGTCTATTTTCTAATTTAGGTTGCTTAATTTATTATTTTAAGAAAATATTTAAATAAAAAATATACTTATGACTTCTTGTTTTCCTCATTAACTGTTAACGCCGCAAATGGGGGTAGCCGCGCGGAGCGCGCAGAGGCCGAAGCCCCACTAATATATATATATATACTATTGGGGCTTCGCCCCCTGCGCGCCCCGCGGGCCGACCACCATATTTCAATACTTTTATTCACATTTCTGTATAATAGATAAAAAAAGTTATTTTGAATACACATATCGGCATGTCCACCGAGATCGAACCACCTCGTGCGCACGATGCAATTTTCGCGTTGTGTTGAACTCGCTCGTACGGGCTGAGAAAAATCTAAAAAAATAATTAAAAAATGCAAATCGATAGATTTTGACCTGCTCTTCACGATAGTGCTATCACTTTTTGCTTTAAAATCTTTTCTTTGTGGAGAAAGATGTGTTAGAAGCTCATCACGTTTTTCTAAAAATCGCCACGGTTTTGAAAAATGAAATTTACACTCATTAAAATAGCAGCACTCGGACCACACCTCCACAAATTTTCAATAAATAAATGCGTGAATGACAAGAAAATAAAGACGTTGGTACGGGGTAAGCTGCGTGGGGCATGCAGTTACCGCTCGCGCCGCTCTGTGGTGCTTCGTAGTTATCAATGAGTCTACCGTTTGTACTATAACTATATATTTGTCTGTCAAGCATGGATAAGCCCATACCAACGTCTACATTTGTTTCTAATTTACGCATTCCTAGCTCTCGCACTCTAAAAATTTGTGGAGGTGTTGTCCGAGTGCTGCTCTTTTGATTAGTGTAAATTTTATTTTTCTAAACAATGGCGATTTTCAGAGAAATGTTATAAACTTCTAAGTCATTTTCAACCACAAAAAAAGATTTGAAAGCAAAAAGTGATAGCACTATCATAAAGAGCAGGTCAAAATCTATCGATTTGCATTTTTTAATTATTTTTTTAGATTTTTCTCAGCCCGTACGAGCGAGTTGAACACAGCTGCTCGGGCGAAAATTGCGTCGTGCGCTCGAGGTGGTTCAATTTCGGTGGACGTGCCCATGTATGCAAACATAGGTAACCAAAGCGATTTTATAGAAATTCACGAAAAATTCGAACAAATAAAGTCAATATATGAAATTAATTTTGATTCTGATTATCAAATAATTGTTTATAATTTATTACTGACAATGAGTGCAATTGGTATTTCAGGTAAATATTGATTTATATGCATATGTATATAATATTTACGCAAACAATATAATTACAGAAATAGTTATAAGCCTTTATTTCTTATTTTTGTTCATTTCAGAATCAATTATGGATGAAAGTTTATATTAAGATATTATTTTGAAATTATTTCTTAATATTTTTAAATGGAAATGGTTCATTTTAGTATTTTTCATTTCTTGTATAGATTTTTATATGCTTCTACATATTGTTCGCTTGTTTCATAACAATTTAAGATTCTATTTAACTTATATTAGTACAAATACTATTTTAAATTGTGTAACTTATGTCATTGATTAAACATACAACAACATGTTAGAATCATCTTTCTCCTGCATATCTCTCCATTATCATCAATTCCTATAGTCATGATTGATATTATTAATATTTTACTTGTTGTTTTTTCACCTATCAACATAGCTATGTGTGCTTTATTAATTTTTCTCTTTTATGGCAGATCTTACAATCTACCACTCAAAAACTATAACTAACTTCTAAACTTAGCTATATCCTTTTATTTTTGCTTTATTTTTCTCTGTGCTTTTTTCTTTTTTTTTTAGATTTTACAAATTATAGAGTTGCAATTACCATATAGTTTTTTGTATTTTTCGATTGACAAAAGTCTTCCTTTCCATTGGAGAATCATCTTTAAATTTTTCAAGTTTAATTTCCTTTGCTGTTTCTTTTATAAAACCTATCGTTTTCTGATCCTCTACTTTTTCATTAACAACTTTAACTTCGTTGCTTATTTTGTATGATTTTTATTGATTAAGTCCGTTAATTTTTCGATTAGGCATAAATAGGGCCAACTGCTCTTGTCTATTTTTGTTATGCCCAAATTTATTCCCTTTTTCTTTGCCTATTTCTATGCTCACCCTTCTTGCCTCCATTTCTCCTACATATCATGGTGTATTTGCATTTAAGCCCAACATGATATCTGGAAATCTAAATCTTTTTTTTCCCCTTTTTTCTTTCCTTTTTCATTCTTAAAGCCATGCCTACCTTGCCCGCCTCCAGCATCCGTATATATCCTTCTGTCTTTTCATCTCAACTTTACTTCACATTTAAAATCTGCCTTCTATCTTTCCTTCACATTTTTATTCTGTTTCATAGGAAATTCTTAGCTAAGGATGTGCAATATAATCTATTCATTTAGTCTGTGGAAAATAATATTTCATTTAAACTTTCTACGCTAGCTCTTTTGCTTGAGCCTAAAACTGCTTTGACTGTCCATTGCACCCTACCTGCAGTTTTTCTGTGTGCTACGGTAATTTTTTGATAAGAACCACACTCCGAGGTCCATCGATTTATGTCCTCGCTCAAAACTTCAAATGCCTTCAATTTAAATTAAAACAGATCTGTTTCTATCGTTTTTTATTCCTAAAAATAAAATTTTTTTTGTGCTTACTTCCAGTATATTTTGTACTATATCCATCTAAGTCCTTCTGCATGTTTTTTTTTGTCTTTATATTGCTGGGAACCTAATACGACGACATCAGATAATTTACGACAGTAAATTTCAAGTTTGCCGACTGTTACACCTCCTGTATTATTTTACATCCACTTCTGGTCTATAGACACTATAAATAAACTTGATGTTACCTAGCTACATAGGCACCCTTGCCCTACCCTCATATTTTTTAAATAAATTTGTTTCGCCTCCGACCGTACATATCTGTTTTTTGTTCATTTGTAGATTGTTTTTAACATTTTTCTAAATTTTATACTTATCTCTCTCATATATAATTTGACCCGGAACATTTCTCTATTGATTTTATCTAATTCTGCTTAAAGGTCTACAAAAATAGCATATAATCTATTGTCCCCTTCCCCTATTCTATTTTTAATTATAGTATTTAGTACAAAAATATGGCACCTTGTTCTTCTTTTTACTCAGATGCCAGCCTGACTCTACTTTATTATTTCACACTCCGTTACCTATTTCTCTACTTTTTCAACGATTGTCATTAATAATATTTTGAATGCTACATTTACAAAAGCCACTATTCTGTAGTTTTAATGTCCTTCTACTCCTTCCTTGCCCTGTAAATTTGATAGATTCTTGCTATTTTCCACTTCTTGATAGTATGTGTCTAAGTCTATAAGATAGAAAGTATGTTTTTGAATTCAACCATCAAAATTATTTGCAGATTCTTTAATCACTTTGACACAATTCTGTCTTTTTCTGTGTCTTTTATTGTTTTTTATTCTTACATAGACATTCTTTTACTAAATGATTAGTATATCCCCGTAAAAACTTTTCCGGCATTGCTGTTGTTTCTAATACTCCTTTATTTATTTTCCGTATAACATGTATCGTTGTTGTCTGTTCACAAATTTTTAAAATTATTTTTGTATGCCTCTTTTCTTATTACCATTCTTACTGTTTCCTGTGTTAATTTTCTTAAAGCTTTCCAAAACTTATTTAAATTCTGTTTTCTGCTACTTTTCTTAGCATTCTTAAGTTTGTTTAATTTTTGTATCTCTTATCATTCTATTTATGCATTTTCCGTTAGTCTTTTAGTTCTATGTTCACTCTCTTTTTTTTTTTTTGGTATCTATAAATTTTTGTATAATCTATATTTTTACTTTATTATTAGGGAATCCTGTTTATTAATTTGCAGTGATTTGTAGCTTTAGAGATTTTATCATTTTCAGTTCCTCTGCTGCCTGTGTAATTACATGACGTTACCTGTCCTTTTTTTATAATACTTATTTCATATGTATATTTGCTTACCTGCGCGTTCTGCTTGCCAATTTTTCAATTATTTATATAAATAAGATAAATCAGTTCAATAATTATCATATTAATACATAACATTTTTTATAATAATAATCAATTTTTCTTTTATTTACTAAAGAAGCTTATAATTCTTTTATTCTTCAATTTAAAAAATGATTATTAAGATACATTTTAATTTTTATATTTTAATTTTTTTTTAATGCTGTTTTGGAAATATTTCTTTTGAAAAAAAATTTATTTTAAAAAATTTAAAAAAATTAAGAAAAACAATTGCTTGGGTTAGGACTTCGGACAGATACACAGACGTGATGGATTGTGATTTTAGATAACAAATAATCAACCTCTTCTTAGCACATATTTCCGAGTGCGTTTATATAGAACAAATATGATACCTTTTTGTTGGGTTGACTTACTGGCTCCTTATTTAAAATAACCATTACCTTCAATATTCATAGGACAACTATAATAGCTATAACGATCATATTTTAAATAATTGGACTTTTTAATAAATTTCATCGTATCTATATAACATTAATATTAGGTTATCTATATACTTATATTAGTATAATAATTACGTCGAATAAATGCATTTATACTTTTCACATTTTTTGAGCACCATGTACAGATTTTATACAATTACCACCATTCTATTCGAAAAGTTTTTATAATTTCTAGTAATTTTATGATTTTTTTTTTAGTTTAAGAGACTTCGTACTGTTGAGAATATTTTGACTGCGTGATTTCCAATGTTTGGTTGTTATAAACATAATTTTTCTACTTGATAAACTGTAAAATTTGTGAATGAAATTTGAAAAATTTATTATAGATTTAAAATTTGTTGCATTAAGGTAATTTTTTTTTTTTTTAAAGGTATTTTTTTAATTGTTTTTAATACTTCTATGTAATGTAATTTTTATTTAAAAAATAATCTATTATTATATAAACAATATAACATTAAACTTCAGCCAAATTTCACTTTTTAAAGAACATAGTGAGAAAAAATTATTTATATGTGTTTAATGTGAGAAAAGGTTTAAAAGATCGACACACTTAAATAGACATATTATAATTCTTGACGAAGAACATAAAAAAAAATTTGAAAAAACTGTGGTAAGGGTTTCAAAAGATCAGTCGGTTTAAGGAGGTTTAGGAGTTTTGCTCAGAGGGACGAAGAACAAGAAGTTCCCCCTTTCATACACAAGTGTCTGCTACGTATGAGCAGTATAATTTTATCATTTAATCCTATAAAAATAACCTTTATTTTAAACTTTCTAGTTTATCTCTTTTGCTTAAGCCTAAAACTGCTATAACTGTCCATTGCTTCCGACCTGTTGTTTTTTTCCTCACCAGGAAATTATTTTGTTGAGAACCACACTTCTCGGTCCATGTCCTTGTTTAAAACTTTGAATGCATCCAATTTTAATTCAAACAGATCTGTTTTAATCCCTTCTTCTTTTGTAAAAATTAGCATTTTTTTTTGTTTTTTTTCCAGAATATTTTTGTACTTTATCTATCTAAGTCTTTTGGCATATGTTTTCTGTCTTTAATGTGCTAGGTGCCTTAAACAACGTCATTAGATAGTTTGAGACAGTTTATTTTGAGTTTATCTACTGTTACACCTATATTATTTTAGATCCACTTATCGCCTATTTTTTAGATGTATAAACTTAAAAGTACCAGGATTGATGGGCACCCTTGCCTTTTCTCTTTCATAGTTTTAAATAAATTTGTTAGCCCCTAGCTGTAATTAACAGTTTTTTTTTCTGTATATTTTTAGATTCTTTTTACCATTTTTGTCATTTTTATATTTATTTCTCTTTTAATTTTTTTTTGGCCCGGAAGATTTTTCTAGTAATGTTATTTAATTCTGTTTTAAAGTCTACAAACACAGAATATAATTGGTTGACGACTTCATTAAGTTTGCTTTCAATTAAATTATTTAGTACAAAAATACGGTATATTGTTCTTCCTTTTGCTCTGATAACAGCCTAACTCTCTTTAATTACTATTTACTTCTCCACCGATTTCTCTGCATTATCAGCAATCCTTATTTTATAAATCTTGTATGTTACATTTGTACAGCCACTCCTCTGTAGTTTTAGAGTACTTCTACGTCTTCCCTGCCTCGTGAATTCGATGGTTTCATGCTATTGCCCACGCTTCGATAATATATGTGTTAGTCTCTAAGCTATGAAGTTTGTTTGTCAAATCAATCGTTCAAATTATTTGCAGATTCTGGAAACAGTTTTTAATAATGCTGTCTTCTTCTGTGTCTTTTCTCTTTCTTAATTTCCGCAAGATATTTTTTTTTCAATGATGGATATTATCTTGTCAAAAATTATCCTATTAAGTGCAATAGCGCAAGGTCATTCATAGTATAAAGAATGCCAAGAGAAACTATGAAATTTGCAAAAGTCGTATTTTGCGTATAGATATTTGAATGCATCAGCTAAAAAGCTTGTCTCATCGCTAATTCCAGAATTTTCTCAAGATCCATAATATTACATATAAAATCTATTTTCCTAAGATCCAAATAATACATTTAGTTTAATTATATAGGATCTTTTCCACGGCTTTTTATACTTATTATCATCAATTTCTGGTGGATAATTATGAATATCGCTATTCTATTTATTATTATTAATTGCTACATAATCAATTTTTATAAAATTTGGTTTTTTATATAGGTATTTGTATAAAAATAAAAGCGTTTTCAAAATTTATTACGAAAGGAAAAACACGTTTGGGGAAAAGCTGGGGAAAAGGTTGTGTGGGAGTCCGGTGAGGAGTCGAGGGGGAGCTGGGGGGAGAAGGGGGAGTGGGGGGAGTAGCTAGCTCAAATTATATAAGGTCATATTTCGCGGTAAAAAGAACAAAATTTTATCTTATTTTGGTGGGGAGCTGGGGGGATCGGGGGGATAGGGGGGATCAGGTAGGAGCGAGGGGTAGTATGGGAAGTTGGGGGGAGCTTGTACGTACCTTAAAACCATGCAACTATATAATATATAAGATATATATGTACATAGCCCTTCTCTATACTACTGCACATCGTTGAAATTGTGACGTAGCTGTAATAAGGGCTTAGCTGGGCCCCTGTTACAGCTAAGGTACCATCAGGCTAATAATAGGAGCGTTCGATTTTCGTCGGTCGGTCGCTACTTGTCATGTTTAAATACAAGGTATAAATACACAAATAATAATGACAGTATAGCAAAATTCTACCAAAAAGACAAAGGAACTTTATTCCGACCGGTGGTCTATAGACCCCTTACGCCATTTCTATAGATTTTTCTAGCTTTTCAGGTAAAATATTTCTGTATAAATTAATTTTTGAAAACTTGTTAGTTTATATTTCAATATTCTACTAAGTTTGAAATAGTAAATAATTTTATGGTTTTGCAAAAAGATTGATTTATGATGATTTCCATTATTGTCATTGTTTTATCATGATATACAATTTAGTTAATTTCATAAATGTACATAATATAGGATAATTTAAAATATACTTGGAAATTTTTTATCATTATATTAGTAACTATAACCTAGATAAAGTTTAGCTTATCTGTCTAAACATCATATGGGAATTTTGGAAGATCCAGATACAAATTATATGAGATATATGATTTAATTTATGTAAACAGCTGTGTAATGAAATGTTAACTGAAGTACAGTTTTAGAATAAAAGGTATAGAAATACTCTACCTAATCAAGAGAATTGAGAAATGTGGAATAGAATATAAGGATAATTTTTCACAGAAAAGAACCAAATTTTTGGTAAGAACTTAGGGGGTGGCTGATTAAGGCTAGAATAGGTTTAGTTGTGGCTGTGGTGGGCTAATCAAGAAAATCAAATATAAATTTGTGTTATAGCTCTCATAAGATTATGAAACAGTGGGAGCTACATATGAGGTATTCTGCATTATATCCTCATTATTTATCCTATAATTTTTTTGTGTTCCGGGGAGGTGGGGGGAGTCAAGATTACTTTAATGAAATACGTTTTTTTTTATAAAATATAAACGTACTATTGCATGTTAAGTTATTAATAAACTTACTCCAGGAGATCGGTGTTTTTTTCAGATTTTATTATATGTAAGAAATTCAAAGGGCCGTAAAGCAAAATGTTTTTTTTAATAGTTTTAACTCACTAATTCATCTAAAATTGAGTAAAAAAATTTTCGGCTGTTACCAATAGTCAGGTCACAATGACAAAAAATCACGAAAATCTTATTTATCGTTCTGTTTGAATACCTATTGTTGTAATACAATTATGATACTTAAAATTTATTAACACAGTTTACGTTATGTATAAGTAGAAGTCATAAGCCTTACTTTATCAGCTGGATAGTTTACGAACAATGGAATTTGCAACTAAAGAAACTTTAAAGTTTCAATTTGTTCTAAAATTTCTTTAAAGATCAAACATTGCCGTATTTGATTTTACATACTAACATAATCGTAAGTTTTATTATTCAATGATGAACGTTATGATTTTATTATGTTAAACTAACATTTTGCGATAAAAACGATTTAAAGCTTCATTTTGTATTTATCATCTCCTAGTTTCCTTACAATGAGACGATTGTCTTCATTTCATTGAATTGTTCTAATTTTATGCAAGTTTTTCAAAAAACAAATTACTGTGCGATCAATTGTTGCAGAGATACCGTGTTTAAAAAAAAAACTACTGGTAGTTTTGTTTATCAAAATTAAGACATTAAAAAGCAGTACATTATGGTAAAGCACAGTATTTTTAAAGGAGTAATTTTGCTACTGCTTATGGCCCTTATTATTGTTTCTACGACGAATTATACACAATGTGTCCCCGTACTATTTCAAAATCTTATTCCGATTTCCAGAAACGTTTTTATTTCCTTAACATCCTTTTCCAATTAAATCTTTCTTTTACTTGGAAAAAATTGATGTTAGTTGCAGCTTTTCTAAATTTTAATTATTATTTTTATTGAAATATCCCTTTTATTTTATGACTTTAGTCATTTTTAAATAAATGAATAATTCTTTACTGAATTTGTACACTTTTAAAAAATTTTTATTTTAAGAAATTTTTACAATTATAATCTTTTTTCATAATTACTTCATAGATACGATTTTCTATTGGTAAGCTATGTTACCAACAATGCGGATGATTCTAGCAAAAATATTTTATCGCTTAATAATTTGATTTTTCACTTACATTACATTTTTTTACATTTAATACTACTTCATTTAATATTATTCAGTACTACTAGATGATTATTATTATAATTCTAAGCAAGATGATTCCTTTATTTATTAAATATTCAAATATTTGTTAAAAGTACACTAAATTACCAATTATCCTAATTCCAACTATAATTACACAACCTTCGATACATCGGTCTGGGCTATTTATTTGGCTACAGAGAGCAGTGGTACTAAGTAGAAAATGCATGTTTTATTTGATATCACTGCTGTAAGAACGTATATGTGTTAGCACCATCATAAATATTTATATCTTTTTTTTAGGCAAAAATTAACTGCAAACATTTATATTTCGTCTAATTGCTAAATTGGTTTTTCGTTGGAATAAATAAAGAATGCTATAAATAATAAGATATTAAATATTTGCTGTCTATACGATAACATGATTACAAATCATATCTTTAAAAGGAGAATAATTTCGACTAAAGCCCTTTCTTCGTGATGTAATTAGTTAGAGTTAATATCACGTGATTCTTATTCAAACGACGTTTACAGGTTATGAAAATACTTATTCTTAAGACTAAGTCAGAGTTTTGTAAACAGTGAAACCTATACGTTGTTATGAGAAAACGAATAGTTTGATTTTTTTTAATGATCATCATGAATATAATTTATTATGTATAATGAAGTTTCAGGGGTTGGCGTGCAGAGCGCTCAGGCTGCAGGGCTCCCTAGTACTTAGTTGAATACAATTCGTAAGTAAACACTTAGATCACATTTTTTTAATATTTAATACGTGTGCATTACGTTTGCACAAAAAAAAAAGATGATTTTCTGTAACTACCTTTCTTATACTACTACTTGATCAATGTTTTACGGTATATTTGTAATTTTTACATTTTTACATATATTTTTTGAGATATCATCTGAAAGCTAAGAATTTTTACTCTAATAGGTGTTTTAATGTGTAACTTATTGATGACGGTTACTAATGAAAGACGTTTTAAGTTGCTTCATAATAGGTTGTTTATAAATTGCAAACTTTGATAGGACATATCTCCTAATTTTGTAGGTTTTGAGAGGTATGTAAGGACACTAATGCAATCAGCGGGTTCAGACTTACTAAATAAACTACTAATGACAACTAAACTCCTCCCGCTGAAGCGCCCTTACAATGTCTTTTCACATAAACTAGAAATAAATTTGTACTTCTCATAAATAAGTGCTAGGATCATCGCCGAACACGTTACTGCGGAATCAGCCGCAGCTAGATATATTGTATGCCGAAGGAGTATAATTTAATACATTGCTTCCCAACTTCTTTAAAACATTTTTTCATACATTCTTTTCACTTTCTTTTACACTTACTACGAATACGCAATCCTCTAATTACTAATAAAAAAATTATAATAAACCTATTTTAAAATACCTGAGTTAGAAAAAAAAAAAAATAGTTTTTACGTTAATTATTTATTTTCCTCTTGTTCATTATATTAATACATATTTATAATCTTTTTTTAACAGTTAGATATTGCTATTTTTGCTTTTCATTGAAATTAATTATGATAAGTGGATAAATTGTTTAAGAATAAGTATTTTATTTATCCGAGTTAATTTAATCATCTGGATTTATTTAAGTTAGTTTCAATTTATTTAAATTAAATATTGATGGGAAGTTGACCTATTCCTTACTACTATCTTTTTAACTAGCAGTATTACTATTACTCACATTTTTCATATTCCCCTTTAGTAGGACAAAGTTGGTTATTTTTAGACGTAGTAGTAAAACATTGTATAAAAACACATGTTTTGTTTTTGGCAAATATAGAGATTACTTGCCCTCAAATATAATTGGACCTCTCTCTTGTGGAAATCATGCGCTATCCAGCAAACCTTGTCTGATTTATTCCCGATCAAAGTATAATATACCTATATAATAAATATAATACACGGGAAATAGTGCTGATCATACTTTGTATAAAAACAACATTGTTCGTGATTTTGACTCCTTAGCCAATTACATTTCAGTTATAATTTGCTGAATTACAACGTAATCTTGGTTTGCTAGTGCCTGAATTTCTTTCCACTGTTTACATGAGTCGGTTGATCTGTCCGATTCTGGTAATAAGGTATGATCATACTATGTACGTTTGACCGAAAGACAATAATCTACACTGCTTGCATTCTAAAATACTAGATAAATTATTCATCAATAAGTTATTTGAGCACAAAGTTCTATTTAGTTGTTTGGTCTTAGGTGCTTTGGCTTTATTTTATTTGGATCCTGTATTTAGTTGAATTTTACGGGTCTTTGAGTATGTGTTTCATCAGCGTCATAACTGACGTTGGCGTTTTTATTTGCTGCCTCAGAACATCCAACTTAGTTGTTTATGTCGTAGTAATAGAAATTTATATTATGACAAAATTTTTCGTTTTCACAAATATAGAGCTCAGATGTCGTGAAATCTAATTATTTTTTTACGCTGTCAAAAGCATGTGCTATCAAGCCATCCTTGTCTATTTTCATCATAATGGAAAGTATAATACACCCTTACAGTAAGTATACTACATGGAATTATATTGCTTATGATATTTTTTATTGAAAAGACATGGTATCCTATTAGGAGATCTTAGCTTATCACTGTTCAGATGTAGTTTGCTAGATTTCAGCATAATTATGGTTTGCAAATACCTTTTTTTTTGCACCATCTGCATGAATTGGTTGCTCTGCCTTATTGCTGAAATAGGTTCTTATTGTCGCATGAACTTTATTCTAAAATGGAATAAAATATTCTGCTTATACTGTTAATTAGTTAATAAATGATCCAGTAATAAACACAATAAACGTGCAAGTCTATTTAGTTATTTAGATGTAGGTACTTGAGTTGTATTATACGTTTTTACTATATTGAGCTAGAGCATATGGGTCTGCCAGTATCTATTTCATAACTGTTATGGCTAACGGTCACGTCTATTTATTATATAAGGTGTGTGGGAAAAATAAAAATTGCCACGGGGCTGTAAATAAGCGGCTTCGGCTGCAATTGGTTGTTTTAGGCAATGTTTGACGATGTTAGAGGGCTTTTGTGTGGTGGTCCGTCTCTAATCGGGATTATTAGTCGGTTTTTGGCCGAGTTCGGCGATACAGTGAGTTTTGGATGACTTTGGCTATATTCGGCCATGAAAATAGGTATCGGGTAAAAATTTATAAGTTTTTGAGGGCGGTCAATAAATCCTGAAAAATTTTCAAGTTTTCGAGGGGGGGTTGAGAAGGGGGTGAAGGGGAACTGCAGAAAAATTATGAAAATGATTTTTACTTGAAATCACGGACAAAACGATCGACTTTTCGAGAGTAAGCCAGAGGGGGGGGGCAAGGAGGGGGTAAAGGGGTTAGGAGGGGGCCAAAAAGAATGACAATTACTCAAAAAACGTGAAAATATAACGAATTCACCCATGATTTAAGAAGGTGCTG
This sequence comes from Copidosoma aretas, assembly GCA_030522625.1. NCBI lineage: Eukaryota > Metazoa > Arthropoda > Insecta > Hymenoptera > Encyrtidae > Copidosoma > Copidosoma aretas. Next base: position 14,452 of record JAPYYV010002677.1, read on the forward strand.
AGAAGGGCAGTAGATTTTTAGTCCTAAATACTATATATACATATTAAGATACAGATATAATCATCTGAGTCTCCATAATGAGGCCCCCTTGGAAAGGCATTTCATTTTTTTCTTATTTTCTGCTTTCCACTTGAGATAAGGTACATATATTTGCTTATGGCTCAATTCTGAAACATTGCCCGCATTCAAGGGACTAGAGAATGATTGGCAGTAAATACAAGAGGTTAGTACTATTAAAAAAGAGGACAATACTGTGAATCATCGATTTAAGGTGTAGTTTTTGAATCGCTTATAAAGCAAATACATTGCATTATATCCCTGAAAATCTGTGCCCTCATAACAGCGATTATAAAAACTGATTCAAGACGATCCGTTATCCTTTGTCCTTGTCTTCGTAAAAGGCGTTGATAAATTCCGCATGTATACATACGTCAGAATATACGAATAGACATATATCTTTCCATCATTTTCACACTTGCACATCTATGATGATTTTAATGCAATATATATGTGCGATGTTATATACATACTCGCAGTAAACTATAGTTAGAGAGATAGATAGATGGGTACGTTTTTTTTTCGTTTAAGTACAAAATAGAATAGATGTTTTCATACGGGCTTAATTAAAATTTTTGGTATCACAGTCAACTTATAAATACGCTTAAGACGAGTCAAATATCACAAATAAATATCATATCCCATAAGTCATAATAATAAATAAATAAATACATTTAAGTGATACCACACAAACATTCCGTAGTAATACAATTAATACTTAATTATTTAATTTATCAGTCTTTCTTTTGAAAACTTAATACATTTCATACGCAATAAAATAAAAGCGCAATAGCGGTACACCAGATGTCACAAAAATAAATACATAAGCAAATGAACATATCGAACAAGGAATAAATACGGCAATAGACGTATGAGATAAAAATCGAGAATAAAATACAATGAGGTAAATAAATTATTACGACGTCACGCGCCACCTTCTTACCAGTCGATCCAAGCAGGCAAGATGTTTTGACACAGCACGCTGAATTCCGCCAGACTGGGAAGCACCCAAACATTAAAAGAGAGAAAGTTTTAAAAGTGCGCCCAATACACTCAGAGGGATCTTCGTCCGCTCTCGGTTCGTGCAAAGGGCACAGCCAGCTTATTTGGCATACCCCTCACTGATGGCCGATGCGTGCACATTTTGAAGAATAGCACAAGTTACTCGGGCTCATGCAGACATAAGATCTTATATAAAATAGTGGCCTTGAAATAATTGCGTAAAGTATCAATGTGCAGCTAGCCCAGACTGTTCCTGTGAGAAGTGATATGCTTGACCCTCCCAGCACCTACAACGTATATGCCACAGGCATTCTCTAAGACCTGTAGTATCAGTCGTTGCTCCTGTAAGGCGTCCTGAGATACGATCGAACAATAATCAAGGTGAGGAAAAAGCGGTGCGGAAGCGAGCCACCTGCGCAAGGTCTCCGTTGTGTACCGCCAGAAAAATCGCAGACTGTAAAGCACCCGATTCATATTGTTTGTCACAGCGGTAACTATAAGAGAGAGAGAGAGAGAGAGAGAGAGAGAGAGAGAGAGAGGGAGAGAGAGAGAGAGAGAGAGAGAAAGAAAGAGAGAGAGAGCGAGAGAAGAGAGAATAAGTAGCCCAGTAGTAGCACTGCAGCAGCAGTAGTCCATAGACGCTCATGTACACGGCATCTTATACCGTAAATGCTGCTGTCCGTAAGCCAGTAAGATAACATGTAAAAGTAAAAAAATACACCATAATGAAGTGTCTCTCTTGCAGTCGCACGATATCGAACTGGCTTAGTAATGGCAGCCTTTGCAGAATACAGCCAATGCTTTTTTCGCTCACATGCTCAACGCTTAATTGCTACAACGGCTGTTACGAAAACAACTTGCACATGACGATCCGATACTTTTACTTCAACATAGTAATGAACCGCCCTGTACTCGTCTTTGAAAGAGGCATCAATCTGCTCCACTTGTATACGTTTCTTGTAATATGCAAATAATTATGGATACAAATATTATTTTCACACTTGCACATCTATGGTAATTTTAATACATATATGTATATGCAGGATGATATGTTACGGTGGCATTTCCGGGAAATAGCGTGTAGAGTAAACTTTTCTGAATCAAACCCCGTTGGAATTAACTTTTTAGGCCTAAAGGCTTTTTAATGGGAAGAGGTTGAGAATACGTTCGAAACTGCCCCTAAATGGCGGTGGCTGGCAATGGCGTCGCTGCTCAAACGTGCGGTATTGCCTGATCGCAACCGAGCATAGTCGATAAGTCGTGCGAAAAAGTGCTACTGGTAACTGCCGAGTGGCGGCGCGAGACGTCAAAGTTCAATGAGTCTGCATGCAACTCCCCGAGCAACGACAGAGGACAGAGGCTGTGTTTATTTATGAGTATGTAAGAGAGACAGCATGACATGATGTCTCTTTCGCACTCACATGATATCACACTAGTGTACTACTGCGCTGGCAATGCTGACAGCATATGCGGAACATAGCCTGAGTCTGTCAGCTCGTTCTCGTGCCACTGTTTCTTCCGTGTTGGGTTATGCGGATTCCCACATCGAAACTGACAGTCTCGACGCCACCATCCTCGTTGTTGGACTGGCTGGGGGAGTGGGGTTATGGCAGTTTACTGTTGGCGACGACGGCAGCCCTGCTATCCAGGCGTCTCTTGGCGTCCTTCCTCATGCTCCTGCCTGCGCTTAGCTATGTTCTCGCGACCCCAGGCCCTTCAATAGCGCTGCATGAGCTGCTCCCGGGTGCTTGGCTCGTTTAGCGATCCGAGTCTACTGAGTCGGCACTTTGGCCTTAGCAGAGCGAGCCTCCAGCACTCTAGGGCAAGCTGTCCTTGGGCTCTCGTAGCAGCCCCAGGATCTACTGCTACTGCTAACGACTACACTTCCACACGTGTGGTTGTCCTTATACCACCATTGGCCTACAAGACGGGGCAGCCTGTCGGGGTGGAGGTGGCTACGGGTCCCGTCAGTTAGAGGTCTTCCTCGCTGATGTTGTTGCTACTAATGAAGGTGTCCGTTATTTACAGAATTTCGATTTCTGTTCACCTACACCATTAGTAAACTCTTCGTTGCATACACAACAAAAAAGCCTTTGCCCGAACCCCAAAAACTTTATTGTTAACACTTGCCACCAGACACATTTTTATTCAACATTTTGATAATATGGAACTTTAACGTTTCAACCTTGTTTGTCTTTTTTGTCCTTTATGAATGTATTTTCTTGACTTTTACATCATACCATAACATTACATGTCACTTGGGCTTGATTAATCAATTTTTTCCTGCTCAAAATGAGCAAGTTAAAATATTTCTATTCTGGCCTTCGAAGTCTTCAATGAATAAAAAATAAAAAATATGCCATTTTTTCAACTTGCTTATTTCAATCTAGAAAATATTCATTACTTAAGTCCAAGTTTTAAGTGCAATGCAATGGTATGATTAAAAATTCCAGAAAAAAGTTTTTAATTGTTCAATATAATCAAACAAATTCAAAAATTAAAAAATCCTATTCTATGTACATGGTAAAACAACATGTGTCTGGTGGTACGTGTTAACTCTAGAATGTATATGGTTTTTAGGGAATTGATTTTCATTTTTTGATGCAACGAAGAGTTTCACAAGGATGAATGAACAAACAATTCAATTTGGTAAATAACGGGCACCTCACTGCTGATGGCACAGGCCCGGGGTCCGATGTGCGCGAGAAATGTCGCATGTCCTTGTGGATGGATCGCCAGTGCAGGGGTGATAGTACGTAACTTGTATTCAGCTTGAGAGCCTAAATTATAACCATAGGCGACGTTCTGAAAAAAAAAATACGAACTACCACCCCTGGTTGTGGAGATCTCGATGCTGAGCTCACATGATATCCCACTGGTGTACTACTGCGCTGGCAGTGCTGGCAGCGTATGCGGAACATAGCCTAGGTCTGTCAGCTCGTTCTCGCGCCACTGTTTCTCCCGTGTTGGGTTTGGCCGTAGTTACATGGGGCGGAAATAGAGAGCGGAACGCCACAGCGTCATAGAGAAAAGTTCCACATCTACCACATTTTTATCTGTGACGCTATTCCGTCCATCGTTGAAAATGACCATCGTGCACATGGAGCGGGATAGAGGTGCTGCGTGGCTGTGGCATTAAACATAATGACGAGATAACTTAATAATTGAGGAGAGCCAATACTAATTTGACTTTACGCGTCATAAAAAAAGGGTTAAATTTCTTTAAAGTACACCTCTAAAATAAATTTTTTCCTGTTCTGTACACCCTCAGAAATAAGGAAAATATTGTGTGCGAGTACTTTTGGCTTTGTTACACTGTTTTTTACTGTTTTTTACGCAATTATTTAATTAAATACGACAATTTATGATTTGTTGCGTCGAATAAATGTTTTTCTTGTAAATTAATGTATTCTAGGCATAAATGGTCTCATGAGGGTTATTCGAAAAACGCAATAGAAAAAAACTAGGAATTTTCTAAATGATGATAACTTTTTATCGAAAATGGTTAAAAAGCAAATCGTTTAACCGTGGAAAATACATAACTTTTTTTTATTGCACTTTTCGAAAAAGTTACACGAGACCTTAAATTCTTTGAATGGGTCAACTTACACGGGAAAAATTGCTCCAATGCAAAAATATTTTATTATTTGTTTAAACAAGTGCATAATAAACAGTGTCACAAATCCTAAACTGCTTGAACACAATTTTTCCCTTATTTCTGAGGGTGCACAGAACAGGAAATCGTAGTTTTCTTCACAAATGTGCATCTCTCCAGTGTGGTCCCTGGGCCCAAGGGCGCTTGCGAAGCCACGCCCGAAGGACTGTAAGGACCGCCCTGGTCGGATGCACATGATCGAAGAATGCTATTTTTCCTACCGAGGGCGCACCAGCCTCTCAAAAACGCCCGAAGTAGGAAAAAATTTATTTCAGAGGTGTGCCTTAAAAGAAATTTTAATTTTTTTTATGTCACTTAAAGTCAAATTTGGATTGGATTTCCTCAATTACCTAATCATAATTTAGGATAGGAATGTATCACGTCAAATGTTTGCCGCTGAGATGCTTGGTCTTCATTGGATTATGTCCCGACGAGAGTTTACAATATAGTTTAAGATATACGGCGGGCACGGTGGCTTTTCACAAAATTACCCCTACAAGCCGTTTTACTCAAAATTATGATTTAAGACTTGGCGTAGCTCAGTCAAAAATTAATAGCTATAATTACAGCTATAAAAAATAGGTATATTTATAACTATAATCACCTATATTATAGCTATAAAATGTGTAAAAAATAGCTATAAAAACAGGTCTTTACAGCTAAAAAATTTTCCCAAATTTTTAAGAAGAATAATTGTTCTGAAATCTAAATTTTTAAAACATATATCAGCCATTTATAGTGTTATCATCCGAATGATAACAATAAAAATGGGAGACTAAAGTATTTTAGAACAATTTAAAAAAAAAAATATTCCTAAAAAAATTTTGAGTTTTTCAAAAAATATCCAAAAATACCTTTGTCCCCCAGTTTTGATGTTATCATGCGGATGATAACACCATTTATGGCTGATATATCTTTCAAAAATTTAGATTTCACAACAA
>JAPYYV010002678.1:0-21418 GCA_030522625.1 Copidosoma aretas
CGAAGTTTGTAAGCGAAAATCAGAAAGATTGGGACTCTTGGATCTCACTATTTTTGTTAGCTTACAGATCTTCCAAACATGCGACGACCGGATTTTCTTTAGCTGAGATGTACACCGGCGATGACTTACGGCTCCCGCTAGATCAGATGAGAGGACCTCCTCCAGATGATCACGCTGAAGTTTCATCACCTGAGAATTATGTACAGAAGCTAAGAAAGAAAATAGCAAAAATTCATTATATGACAAGAGCAACCATGGCTATAACATCTAGCAAGATAAAGACCCATTACGACAAACGAGCGAGACCAGTTGATTTTTCAGAAGGGCAAAAAGTTTGGTTCTACAATCCACGAAGAACCAAAGGAAAGAGCCCGAAACTGCAGACTAACTGGGATGGTCCGTTTGAAGTTGTCAAAAAGATCAACGATATTGTCTATGCCACTAGGAAATCACCAAAACACAAGACGAAGATTATACATGCGAACAGAACTGCGACTTTCCACGAAAGAAAGTCATCCTAACTACTCCGCTTCAGTTTTATTTTGCGTGGTTAATTTTTCCGAAGACGTTGGGCAAATGCCGAAGTAGGGACGTGAAATGGGATCCACGAAGATTCATTCCTCATTTCGTGTCCAAGGAATAAACTGTGTACCTTTCATATTACCCTGAAGAGAGATACGTACTTGGATAAATGAGATACAATTAGCACAGTGTGCGTTATCAGTGATCCGTTGGAGGCGAGGTGAGGAAAAATAAAAGAGCAAAGTCTAGATTTTCCTCAAGTTTATTGTTGCGACGATAAACTTGAGGAAAATCTAGACTTTGCTCTTTTATTTTTCCTCACCTTGCCTCCAACGGATCACTGATAACGCACACTGTGTTAAATTTTCCGGAAGGCGCTAAATATACTTTTCATTAGAGATACAATTAGATTGAAGATGTTCGGTAACTTGGCAGTGGAGTCAAGGTAGAAATTTCAAGTCCTGCAGCTGTGATAGAAAATCTGATTGTAGATGGATTTACAGTTGGATGCAATGTACTTGATGACTTGGCAGGGGTCAAGTAGAGTTAACCTTTATCCTGGAGCTATCTTGTTATCCTGGAGCTACATCAGAAGAAGATGGTGATATTTTGGAGTGTTATGTTGTATATGGTTTTGTGATTGTCGGGATGACAATCTGAAAGAGGAGGGGGTAATGTTGGGTACACGGTTTAAAAGCCAAAGAATGTATGAGTCACCACGCTTTAAAAGTGTTGCTATGCGTTGCTAGGTGTTGTTTTGTTGTTAAAAATATAAGTCAGTCAAGCCTGTAAACTCGAGCTGTTTACTTCTGTTAGCTTCTCTCAATAAAGTTTGGTTTCAATTAATTCAGATGTAAATCAGCGCCTTCCGATTTTATTATATGAATAATAAAGCAAATCAGTGATCCGTTGGAGGCGAGGTGGAAAATTGTATACATAAACATTTTAAAACTATATTCTAACTTACAACTTAATAACGATTTTTCGGGGAAATGAAAACAAGAGTGAAAAAAATCTTCCCCGAGTGTGGCTTGAACACACGACCCTCTGTACACCAGACAGATGCTCTTATCAACTGAGCTATCAGGGGCCGTGAGCTTCACACGCTGTAGGTTCAGATTAATCTCATTCCTGCATTTTTAATAATTCACCCGGAGTGTCCCTCTCTGATCCAAGACTAGTAATAATTAATTCAGAGGTAAATTAGCGCCTTCCGATTTTATTATATGAATAATAAAACAAATCACTGATTTGTTGGAGGCGGGATGGAAAATTGTATACATAGTGTATATTAATTTTTTTTGTATGTTTTTTCATAAGAACCGCTGACTGTGCGCCAGCCTCATCAAATATTTTTAAACTATATTCTAACCTACAAATTAAGGTAAAAGTACCAGTATCCGAACACTTTTGTGACGCTATCGCCTAAAGTTTGTATTAAAAAAAAAATATTCGATCTTTACGATTAAAATTTTTTTTATTTGATTGATTGACCATATATTCATCTAAAACTTGCTCTGAAGTATGTAAATACATGCAATAACTATTAAAAAAAGAGTTTTTACTTAAAAGTTAAACTGACCCAGTAGTCAAATAGCCTGCTAAGACATCTGAAAAATTCGTGAAAATGCACCAGTAGTTGAACAAACGAAAAAACTAATTATAAAAGAGTTTAGTGCTAGAAAATATTTTTAAATTAATTAACTCGTTTAACCAGGTTGTTATGTTACTTTAAGGTATTTATATAACTATTAGAAAGATAAATAACTTATATAGGACCAATTATATTTTGTACACTACATGCTGTACCAGTAGATGAACAGATAGGCAAATCTAACTAATAAATAATGTTTTTATTGCTTTTATTAATACTTAAATACATTGTAAGAACAAGGGATTCATGAAATAATAGTTGAAATACGCATTAAAGTTCCTTATTTATTAAAATATAATGAAAAATTACATGCTAGCAGAGAAGTATTTTACTTTTCACACGAATAAAACGTCAACCGTTCTTACCAATGTAGCATCACAAATTAATAAATATTATCTTAAATAAATAATACAGTAAGTAAAACATTATATTTTCTCTTCTTTAATTTTTATTTTAAGTCTTAGAGCTTCCATTTCGTGAATCTTGATTAATCGATCAACTTCATCAAGATCTGAAGTAAGGTTTTTGAGTTGATTTTGTAAACTAATGACGTTTTCTTTAATTTCAGTTTTTATTTTACTCCTTGCAATTGTCATTTGAGACTTAATTTTTTTTTTGTTAGACATCGATTATGCTTTTCCTCCATTGATTTGGTAATTTTTAATTCCTCTTCTTTCATTTGCCTATTCTTTTCCTTTTTTTCCTTGTTCATTTGCAATCTTAGCTCTTTCTCTAAGGAAAAATTTCTTTCATTTGCTCCACCAAGTATTATCACTGACTTATGTTTAAAATCGCTAGGTCTCTTACTATCCCTATAATTTTTATTTTATGTACCACAATTATTGCTCTCAGAGGCACTAAACATTTTATAATATCGGATTTCAGTACGGTGTCGTCAAAGTGTTTCTTCACGTACATACGTATTATCTGTACCTTCCTGACTTTCGATAGCATTACATCTCCGACCGCTTTCGTTTCGTTGTTTAATGCTATCGGCTGTATATGGCCGCGTTCATAAAGTGCATCAATGGTCTCGGTATCAGGGACGCTATCCGTTATTGTGCAAAAAATTAAATCATCCAATAATCTGAATGGATGGTCCTCAGCTTTTTATTTTTTTTTGGAGTGGAGATGGGTCCTCATATTCCCTCGTCCCCATGGTGGTAGTTCTTGAGGAAGTCTCGGTCTGCATACTTTGTATTTTGCCAGAGCGTTTGCACTTATCATTTCCTTACTACTATGGTTCTCTTCTTCGCTGTCCGATTCAACGAGGGCCTTATTTGGGTCATTGCCTCGTTCTCTGTCGCTCTCTGGCGATGAATCGGACGAGCTTTGTGAGTTGTGTGATGATAGTGGCTCTTGTGGCAGTGGAGGTCCCAGTGTGGGTGACCTGCGTTCCTCGGGTATTTTCTCCCCATCGTTTTCTGATGGCGAGGGGTCAGACGCCCCTTTAGGGTCCGACGGTGGTGGAGGTTTAGGTGGGGGGAGCGAACGCTTTACCTCGCGCAGAGGTAACCTTGATCAATAAGGAGGTTCCTCAAGGGCGAGGCTCATCCATTGCACTACGGTTGGGTTGACCCTTTGCAAATATCCCTAAAGTGGATATCTCGTGCGTATTATTTTTGCTAGTTTTTTTGTACTTTTGCTGCATTCTCCTCCGCGTTGTCCATATGTCTTTCTATTCCTCTATGGTCTCCAATTTTCCGATCTAAATTTTTGTTGATTTCGCTGTTTGATTAGTTGTTATTATTTGCATTGTACTCGGAACTGCTTCTACCATTCGTATCATCCTCCTTTCCGTGATCATGCTGATTTTCATCACCACTTGACTCGTTGATTAGCCTTGAGATTTTATTTATGTCTTTTTAAGTAGTGTCTGATAATGTTCTTTCACTAGATATATATGTTAAAATTGTTTACCCTCTTTACCTACGAAATGTTGGTAAATCGTAAGTTCCGGTGTCGATTGGTAGTATATACATACGTTTTCCTCGTATTCTTGGAAAAATACAAAAGCGCGTTCCCCATCGCCAAACTTATCCCTGTCGTTAAAGATTATTTTTATGCCTTCGGGGTCTTTACATTTCTGTAACCATTTCGATTTTAGTAGGACCTTTCTGAGTCCGTACGTTGATGTTTTTAGTCCATATAGGAGTATTAGAGCGTGAAAAAAGCAGCTTTCATCGTGGGAAACATCAACCATCTCGAGTAGCTTATGCGGCTCCGTGTAATCTGTCCCGCTTCTTCGAGTTCTTGTGTCATCTTTTTCATTCATTTCTATTTGGTTCTCGTCTGTGCTTCCCGTCGTTTCGCTCCTTTGTCGAACTGTGGTAGCGTCGGATTCCCATGCATAGTTTCTAAATCCTAGTTTTACATCAAAATCTTGGCGCTTAATATCCACAGTAACTTTCGCTTCAACGTGTCTATCAAATCTTCAAGTAACGCCTCGATTTTTCTGTTTAGCCTGTTGCTATTTCCTGGTTGCACTTCTACTTGTGGTGAGTCATTAATCTGCTCGTCGTTGTTTATTTTCCTGCAACCCGTTTCACTACCTAAAATAGCTGGCCGTTAATGTTCGCCCACCTGCATTTTATTTTTCTCGGTCATTTCTCTGTTACTCTCTCTATTTTTCGTTTCCCTACTCACTTTCTTTACCTCTCCCGCGGTTGTCATCGTCTTTTCTACGGTATCCCTGGCTTTCTGCTCTCTTTCTTTCTCGGCTGCTTCTGCTGTTAGGCTTGCTTGTGCCACTTACCAGCCCCAATGTTTATGTCTCTTCTTTTCTCTTTCCGCCTCGTCTTTCGCGGCCGAAGGTGTGTCGCAGTGTGCTATTATTATTTCCTTCGACTTATCTTCCAGTTCGGGTGTATTGGAAAACTCTGTGGGTTTACTATGTAGTGTATCTAGCTGGCGTTTACGAGTCTTACGTTGTAAATTTTGTGCTTCGCCACTTTTTACAAAAGGCGTACTTGTAAGCTTTACTTTTTCTTTGCACATTTTTCTCTTTCCGTATGCATGCAAGTTTTTCATTTATTTTCTTTGCGATAGAATTTCTTCGTCACTGTCGCTTGCTGCATTTGGCTGTATTCCTCCGTTTTCTTTTTTATTTCAGTTTGTGTTGGGAGTTTACATAGTCCATCTCTATTTTTTGTTGCTTTGCTTACTTTTAGTGTTTTATTTCTTTGTATTTATGTCTCCGGGCATTGCGACTCCGAGTCCAGGTCACTGTCGTTGCATGGCGTATATTTGCTTGAATGGTTATTTATCTGGCGTTTTTTTATACCTTGTTTTTCGACTTGTCTAAATCAGAAATTGGTATTTGCTTCTTTCTGTTTTTTCTTATTATATTTTTCTCCCGTCTTCTGCGAATCTTGTTCATTCTCGCCGGTGGAGCGTTTGTGTCACCAAATCCCTCTTCTTTCTGCTCCACTGTAAGTTCGTATAACTCCCTGCGCGGTAACTCAGGTTTTTTTTCTCCTTCTTTAAGGGTTGGGATACACGACAACGTTTCGGGTGCTTCATCAATTCTTCCGGGCCTATAGGCAACGTCGAATTCGTATACACTTAATTCCGCCTTTAGTCTCATAAATCGCAGGTTCGGTTATTTCGATGTGTGGAAATGTTTCAGAGGCTCGTGGTCGGTAAGCACTGTACATTTTCGTCCGTACAGGTATGGTCTGATTCGCTCTTTTGCATAGACTATGGCAAGCAGTTTTTCATCGTACTTTGTGTAGCGAAGTTTGCTACCTTTTAGAAAGCGTGATACGTATTTGTAAGGGTGGTCTTCGCCTATTTTCCCTTGACTTAATATTGCGCCTATCGCGTAGTCTAATGCGTCCGTTGTAACTACAAATGGCTTATTAATGTCCGGCGCTAAGAGTACGAGCTAACTGCACAGAGCGTTAACGAGAGTGTCAAATGCCTCTTGTTAAGGTTCCTGCTACTTAAATTCCGTGCCATTACGTAAAAGTTTCGCCATTAGTTGTGCTATTTTTGCGTAATTTTTAATAAACCGACGGAAATATCCCGTAAGACCTAAAAAGTGCTTTTTTTTTGCATTTGTAGGTCTTGGACAGTCTTTTACGGACCTTATTTTTTCAGGATTTGTGTTTATTTGTCAGTTGCTGACTATGTGACCAAATACTTTCGCCTTATGCTTGAAAAATTGGCACTTTTTTGGTTCGATTGTTAAAGTGTTTTTTGCTAACCGTTTCAGCATCCTTTTAAGGAGGCTCAACACACCAGATATAGTAAACTATGTATATAGGTATAGTCATGACTATAGCTATATATATAGCGTGCGTTTTGCAGACGACGCTTTAACCTAGTAACCTTTACTTTTCCGATTGTGTCTATACTTAAGATGGAAATATGTAAATAAAATCCGCAGCATTCTATATCTTCCTTATGTTTGATTGACAGAACGTTATATCAACTAAATGTTACTAGTTTTTTGTTAATATTCAAGGAGATTTGAGAAAGTTATGATGTGATTACCAGTACAAACAGTGCCAGTCTTCATAAGAGCCTATGTATAAGACGCTCACTTGTAACGTGTTTTACTAAGAATTTACCGCAGCAACCTATGCCAAAATTTTGCACAGTGGTAGAATGGATACTTATTAATCATAGATTTTAATTTCATCCGTTTTTAAGGTACGTCGATACATGTGTCGAGCCTCCTTAAACCTCCTTAAACCTCCTTACATGTTATTCTATTGTCTCTGCAAACACCATTATGTCATCCATACAGACCTCTATTTCATATCCTTGGAGACCCATTAAAACTAATGTTATTGCATGCCCGAATTTGTTTGGTGAATCTGTACATTCCATTAGCATGCGCTTGTATTGGTAGTGCTTGTCTGGACCTGAGAAGGCTGTTTTATGAGCGTCTTTCTCGTCTATTTTGACTTGAAAAAATCCCATTTTTAGATCTACGACAGTTATGTAGCGGGCAGATGCAAGGTGATTTAAAATATTATTCTGAAATGGTAGTAGATGGCATGAACCGACTGTTGCTTCGTTAAGCAGTCTAAAATCTGTCACAACTCTCCAACGTTTTTCTTCATTCTGCCCCGGGTGTTTTGGGACATTGCATGTGTTGGAGTTGTATGGTGACGTAGATGGCTCAATTATGCCTTGGTCTTATAATTTTTTGAGTTCTACGCTCATCTGCTGTCTTAGTGCTGTCGGATACCTAATTTCTTTCGCTGCAATTGGTTTTTCAGTTATTGTCGGTATCTCATGTTTTAACACGTTCGTCGCTTTCAAACGCTCTCCGTCGAGGCCAAACAGAAAAGGGTCGAATTCTATTTGTTCATGCACATGTCGTAACTTTTCTTCGTTACAACCCGTTGTTTTTGCTAGTCTTAATATTTATTCTGTCCTTGCTTCTGTACTTATTAAAAACCGTTTATTCTCCAGCTTGTCGTCTTTTTCGGTTTTACTACGTTTCTCATTAATTTTGTTTAAATTAAATAATCCTATCATGGCCTGCTGTAAGCCTTTGGCGTCGTCCCCATAGACGCTGTACGGCTTCGCCCCGTTAATCATCTCACAATCTAGCAATTCTGCAAGAGGCATTCTACAAGAGGCACGGGTATTTTTATTGGTCCGTCAGTAATATCAATATGTTCGGCGTATACTTTGTCGTTGTTGTTGTTTGCTATAGAATTACCGAATAAAATGCCCTTATTTAATTTTTACAGAGGTACCCATCCAACTAAAATATTTTTGTCCATCTCTTTAACATGCGTGAAAATTATTTGTTCCGATCTTTTGCAGATTTCGAATGCCTCTGCCACTAGCAGAGGTATCTCGGTGCCACTTACAGTCAATAAATTATTTTTGGCGCATATATGGCCATCGTATTCCTCCAGTATGTCCCATCTAATCAATTCTTTCACCTGTATCGGGAAGTGGTTGGTGACAACATGCAGCGTGCATGTCAGCTCATTTAGTGTCAATTTTACCGTTCCGGACGTGCACCGTGCGTCACGCCGATTATCGACACTCTCCTATTATAATTTATATATAAGCCTTGATTGAGGCTACTTATTTTTATTATTGACCCACTGGTTGCTGCCGGGCTCCTTCAGCCACTCAATTCTCTCTCTGCAGAGTTTCATCTCTCTCTTTCTCTACTTCCGGGACTCGCTTGACGCTTGGGGATCACGACGAGCGTCCTGAGAGTTTAAATACTTCGTACGAGAATCGCTTTCTCTATTTTTGGACCTGGCTCTGTAATACGGCAGGCTTCCATCTTGATTATGTTTTCGTTGATTGCCGTAGTCGTTAGTGTAATTCGCATTGTAACCGCTATGATGGTTATCTCCATAGTTTCTTGAATAACAGTCGCTTTTATTTAGGTTATTGTTGCCCCTGTACGTTCTATTATAGTTGTTGTCCCCCCGTAGTCTCAGCTTTATCCCTGAATTCTATTATAGTTCCCGTGGTGTCCACTATTACTTTTGTTGTATGCTCCGTAGTTATTATTATAATTATTATCTAGTCCATTTGTGTAACCTTTCTGTATCGAGTTAGATGTAGTTGTCATAGCGTGAGCGCCCGGCTTTCCCGTTTCTTCCCTGCTCCTTGTTGCCCTGATATTTTTTTGTATCGTTCTGAAGATTTCGGCACTGTTTAACGTTGTGATTTCTGAGGCCGCAGTATATGCAGCCGTCCTGTGGTGCTGCTTGGGACTAGGCCTGTGTTATCTGTGTTCTTTCATCTAAGGTGTTCATTTTGCCGTTTTTCGCGTCTCATAAAAACTTTTAGCAGTCTTTCGTTTGGTGTGTACCGTATTTGTTACAGTATAGACATATTTTATCATTTCTTAAGCGGTTATCCTCTCCTATTGTCTCGGTTTCCAAGGGGTCTGTCAATTCGACGTTTCCAACAAGCAGCACGCTTTTTGCAAGTCGTACCTGTGCCCTGTTTCTCGAATGTACCAGATCGCGGACTCTGTGCTCGTTTTAAATTTTCTGTGCCGTTACTGAGGCCTCTCGTAGCGATCTCGGGTTGGTGCTCAGTACTTTGCAATCGAGCGGGTGACGTAGTCCATTTATTAGTTGTTTTATTGTCTCTTTTTCAATATTTATTAAATTTCTGTGCTTCCCTTCCCTCGTCAAGTCTGGGCTTAAATCGTACGTCATTATTATTCTATTGTGTAGTTCTTGTACCCTACGTGTATCGATTTTGAAACATTCATGTTCGTACTGTCGAATAACCTTGAGGTTTGCTATAAGCGCGTCTACTTGCTCCAAACCTCTACTCGTTTCTGCCAGCTCGTATAGGAAGTCTTATAATGTGCCGTATTGTGTTATGCAAGTAAAAAATTGGGCTGTTGCTCTTCCCCGCATCTTATTAACTAGTGTTTTTGGGAAAAACTTTTCGTATTTAGGGCCTATGCTATGACCCACTTTTCTCACTATTTATTTAAAAAGTGGTAGTTTTATCGGATCTCTGTTAAACAGAGGTATCACTCCTGACAAATAGCTAAGTGATATTAGTGCGTTTTGCTGTTTTCTTGCGACTAGCCACGCCTTTGGGGAGGGGGAGCGGGCTGTGTTGTATGCGTTATATCGCCGGATAAGGTCATTCTTTCTCTCTTGGTTATTGCTTTCTCGAGATTGGGGGTGCAGTGGGGCTGTCGGTCTCAAGTGTCTATCGTCGTGTAGAATCCTTAAGTATCCGTCCTCGTCTTCATTCTCATTGTTTAAATCTTCGTTGTATCTGTTTCGTGCCATTGATTCCTCGTCAAATCTGATCTCTCAAATGTGATACAGTAGTCGGTATCCTCTGTAGCCCCTCTCTGTATTGCGTTACGGTCCCTAATCGTGGATGGCGGCTATTTTCCCTCTGCGTCATTATTTCGGTCTTATTTGATAATCCATCTTGTATTGTTTGTGCCGAGGTCGCCAGGTCTCTCGTAACCCGTTGTCTAGTTTTAAACGCCGCGCTATCTGTGCGGTTGCCTTGTTCATCAACAATTGCAGATTACTCATGTTCTCCCTCGACAGTGTGCTTGTTGTATCAGCCCATACTTTCTCCTTTTCTTCGAGAGTTTGATCCTCCGAAAGTATCCCTATTGGATTCCTGTTTTCGAGGTCAATGAGTTGTCTAAGTGTGTGTGTTATGCCACCGTTATATGTGTTTTCGAGTGCTGTGGGACCTTTGTTTTTTGATTTCCATGGGAGAAGTCCCTGTACCTTGTTTATGAATATTCCTGCCTTCTTATGTATTTCGTCCGTTTTCGTCCTGTTATCCTGCACTAATATGTCTTTCCCGTTAATATCGTCTGTGATTCCCAAGTGGGTTTGTTCCTTGTTTTCTGCTTCGCCTATTTGATGCAATGAGATTTCGTCATCGGCTAAGAATTTTTCCGCGCCCTGTCCGTGCCAGTCAGTGCTTTGTCCTACGATCGCCATTTTCTGTTATCGTAGAATCAGAGCTTCCTTTTGTCAACTAACCTTTTTATTACCAAGTGTCCCCTTTTAGTGTAGTGCCCAGATTTATAGTTTGGATGTTACGATCTGTTCTTATTTTTACGATCTTGTTTTTCTCGTTTTTCTCATTGTGGCTGCTTATGTATGTCATGCGGCACCTTACCGTTTCGCCCACGTTTTCTTAACTTTCTATTTTTTCTTTAAATAATGTTCGGGGCTGTGAGCAGTAGAATTTTTCTGCTTTACTTATTTCAAATTTTTGATGCGTGGGCTCTATATCAAATAACTTCAAAATACGGATTTTTTTTGCGTTTGTTGTAGATTAGGTACGCTGCGTTAGTCTTCGTTTGTTATATTCATTACTATTGGCGCAGCTGATTATCTTATCCTACAAGCCTGCTGATATATAATATGTACGTATGTATTTATGCGTTTATGATGCAGGATAAGTATAAGGCTCTGTTTCTCGGTCTATTCTATAAGCGCCCTTTCCTCATGTATTCCCGGGGTTCATAAAGGGAAAATGTAAGAATATGTTTTCACTAACCAGGTTTCCGATGTCTAGATTATGAATATGAGTGCGCTGATCTGCATTTTTTTCCTTGATCCTTGTCCCTGGTTTTGTTGTACGGGTGTTTCAGGATGTTTTTTCCTACTCCTTTGCTCTTGGTAGCTGGTGATATAACTGCAACCCTGGTTGTCGTAAGGTTACCTCGCTGACTCGTTTTCATATGGTCCCTGATCTGTTCTCACTTCTTTCTTTTGTTTACTATTACTGTCTTTTTACGCTGAATCACTTTTTTAGTCTCTTAATTTTAAGTGGGTTTTTTTTTTCTTCCACTTGCACTTACTTTTTTTTTCGCGGCTCTGCGCTATGTGCTCTTCCAAGGAGGAAAAATTAAAAAAAAAACTCCGTGGCCGATCCGACTTCTGATACCAAAATTACTGTTACGTGAGATTACGTTCGGTATGGTGATCGGGAAATAAGTGCTTAGTGAGTGAGGTTAATAGTTCTTTATTTAATTAGAGACCGAGGGAAGAGCCAAGTGTAAGTCCCGAACCGGAGCGGATACGTCTGCCTCTCTCGAGCATCGGGTCTAGTCTTCCTTCCTTCTCCTGAATTTCTCTCCCCTTGCCTACCATGTACTGCAAAGTCAAAGAGGGTTCTCGGCTAGGGAAGGGCGGACGGACGTATAGCTATATGCCATCGTACGTCACAAGCTTGATCATGTCAAAAATTTCAAATGTATTGATATAAAAATACATGCAGTACATATATTATGGCTGGAGAAATAAGGCAGATAATATACTTGCGAACATGAATCACTTGAATAAAAAAAAAATTCTTATACAAAACCAAACTTATACTTATTCAACATCAATATCAAAATCAACACAAGTATAAGTTGCCGTACTATTCGACTTCCTAAGTGAACGTATTTAACTCCTGCCCTACCGGTGTAGGGTCGGCAGGTGCGGCTCGGTACGATGCTCTAGGCGCAAGAAAAGTAAGAACAGAGATTAAGCCTACCGTATCAACGCAGTTTTGTCGCGTGTTATTGATTAGACGGGCACTGGGAGATCCGAGGGACAGGTGGGTGCTGTGATGTAGCTGTCCCCGGTGGTGACTTATGGCACAGGCAAATGCAGTGGCTGTTGCGGACCAGCAGGTTTTTTAAAGGCTGCTGTCAACAACAATCCTTATGCACGCTGTAGCATGACTCTCCACACACACGTAGTGTAGTCACATAGTTCTGTACTAAACACCTATCCCACGCACAGACAAGAGTGAGAGTGTCTCTCTCGCCGGCTCGCGTGTGCTCGCCGCCCAAGAGCCCTATCTACCTATGTACATCAGTGCGCTAGCAGATTTGTGAACCATGCTGACTGTTGACAATACGGACAATAGCAGGAATAAGTTGAGTCTGGTAGAGGGGCATGTTGTTCTCGGGCAGGGAAATTACACGAACCATAGCTATGTATATCAAACAGAGGCTGGCTCATGCCCTCGGTTGTCAGTATTAGCATACTTGCGTAATCTATAAATAAGTGCGAGGGTGCATTTTGCGCTTGGAATAATGGTATGCTGTAGGCCTGTCGGCGAGTAGCATCTACATTGTGCGAATGAACAGTAGTATGCGCTTGGGGCATGTTAAGCGCCTGAGATGCCATCGCGGGATCACGTTCAAGTCCACTCGCACGTCGGTGAACATACTCGTCACCCTGATGAATTGTCCCGTAATACCTCGGCTCTGTGCCGTGTCTCTGTCTACCGGCTGTTAGAGCTTGTTGGTGGTGTTCAGTAGGGTTTCTGTCCGATCAAGTTACCCAACGTTCGTCTGCAGCAACCAGTTCCCGATTTCTGGCTCTCAACTCTTTGTGATGGTTGTTACTACCAAGTGTGAACCGTGCCCCTAGGTTTAGCTCCACGCCTGGCCCTTGCTCCTTATACATCGCTCTTACATTTGCCCCGGTAGCCTCACTTGTGTCCATTGCAGGTACCATGTTTGCTCCAGGGCCTAGTACTGAACCTGCCCCTAATACATTGGACGGCCTGTTAGAATGATCCTTAACTCTCTCCTGCGTCGGCCACTCACATGTTTTCCTGTAAACCTGAGAAGCTTGCTGATATCTGTACTTAAGTACATCCTGTCCATCTCACACTACCGATTGCATTTCGACACTATTTCCTTGCATTCCTGCACTCTCGAGATCACGACGTACCTGACTGCTTACTACCTTGCGGATTCGTTGAGGTGCCGGTGATAACGTATTGTCGCGATTATTTCTGGACGCACTAGTATCTCCTTCCGATGGCCCATCATGTGATTCGTTACGAAAAAAACGGATTTCGCGGCGTTTCGGCCTGTGCCTCTCATCCGAAAGATCTATTGCGGGGATTTCACCTTCTCTTGTGCGACTTCATCGTTCCCCCGACTCCAATTACTGGCTGTCAGCTCGAAGTATTTCCGATATAAAAATCCTTGCAACCGATTCCTGGCTTCCAACACGGAACCGTTACTTGTTAGTCCCAGCAATATCAAATATTGGAAAACTTCTCCATCTGTGTACTGCTTTACTGTGTCCTTAATTACTTTTCCCCCTGTCTTCTGGTTCAATACCTCCAATTTACCCGCCCTACTCATACTTGCACGAAAAGAAAAGTCCAAGTCCTCTAACAAAACCGTCATATTTATTTGCGTGTACTAAGCCTACGCTATACGAGAGAGAAAGAAAAAACTACAAATTTCACTCTTGATGAATCGACTACAAATCCCTGCGGATTCCAATAGTATTTATTGAGAGGGTCGTCAGGCAAAGAAAAAGAAAAAGGATGGGATGAAAACCTATACCCTGCACAATAATATGCCTATGATATTGAGGTGACACTAGAAAGCCTTGCAATGTACTTGCGTACTGTCTACACTGCCTACCGACTACCGTTACTGTAGAAGTATACACTTTGTTTCGAACAGGACAACAGCACTTAAATTTACTAAAGTCCACAACACGGCTGAATTAACTGTGTACTTATGTATAACTACAGATAGGTAAGGGACAACGGCAGGAAATATTATTCAAACAATCAAGTATATTCCTAAAATGTACGGCAGTTAAATCATGAACCACTATGTAAAACATATACACTATTGTATACCAAGTAACCAATATCAAATACCTTTATCAACGCACTGCGATATAAAAGTATAAAGATCATCGAACTGTAAACACAGCGGCCAGGTAGTACGTCTATACGCACCTCCCTGCCGAAGCACATGGCGCCCACGTATATAGGTCATTAAAGAGCACCGCGCCGAGCAATAGCCAATAAAAACTAGTTAAGCGCCGTATAACGTGTCGGGTGATACTTACCTTGTTTCAAGGAAGCAAAACACGACATGTGAATCATTTACAAAATCATTAACAAAGGACTGGAGGAATAAGGCAGGTAATATACTTGTGAGCATGCATCACTTGAATGAACAACAAATTCTTATACAAAACCTAACTTATATTAATTTAACATCAATATCAAAATCAACATAAGTATAAGTTTCCCTACTATCCGACAGGCAATCGCAGTGGCTGCTGCGGACCAGCAGGTTTTTTGAGGCTGCTGTCAACAATAATCCTTCTGTACGCTGTAGAACGACTTTCCACACATACGTAGTGTAGTGACACAGTTCTGTACTTAACGTCCATCCCGCGCACAGACAAGAGCGCGAGTGTCTCTCTCGCCGGCTCGCATGTGCTCGCCGCCCAAGAGCCCTATCTGCCTATATACATCAGTGCGCGGGCAGATTCGCTGTTGCGCACCATACTGACTGTTGACAACACGGATTAAAGCAGGAACAAGTTGAGTCTGGTAGAGAGGCATGGAATAAGGTAGAAATGTTAAGCGTCTTACTGCCTCTGCTCTTGTCTGCTGATCACTATGACGTGGATTTGCCACGTCACAACATACAATAAACCATTAACAGCTAGTTGCGGTGTGATAGTGGTTTCTGATTCTCGAGTGCCTGATAACTTTTATCTTTGTGTTTACCCTAAAGAGTTACCTAGTAATATACCTACTCACACATACTTGAATAAATATAATATATCTCCCAAAATTTCAAAAAATAATTTAGAAATCTTTTCATATTACCAGCGACATACATTGGTGGACCTAGATATATGCAGAAATATTATCAGGATGCGATGGCTATTATAAGAAAACATGATAAACCAGATTTATTAATAACTGTAACTTGTAATTCCAAATGGAAGGGATTAAAAGAAGTTTTAAAACATTTCTTAAAAATACAATACCTAATGATATAATAAATATTTCATTTAGATTATTTCAAATAAAATTCCATTATATTTTGGAAGACATAACCAAAAGAAACATTTTTGGAAAAGTTATAGCTTGCGTGTATACTATTGAATTTCAAAAAAGGGGATTACCTAATTCTCATATTTTCGTAACATTGCATCCAGATAATAAAATCATTAAACCTTAAGATATTGATCAATATATTTCTGCAGAGATACCGTCAGATAATAGTCGGTTTTTAAAATTAGTAAAAAGCTTATGCTTCCCGGACCCCATGATACTCATAGCCCTTGTGTTATCAAAAATGAAAGAGTTTGTAGAAAAAAATATCCTAAACCTTTTTCGGAAAAAACAAATTCCCAAGTAAACGGTTATTCGGAATATAAAAGAATAGATGACTTATTTGAAAATAATATACATAAAATAAAAAATAGTAATGAGAAAATTCCAGTTAATAATCAAATGGTCGTTCCGTATAATGGATTTTTGTTATCAATGTATAAATGTCACATTTATCTTCAATATTGCGCACCAATTTAGAGTGTTAAATTTATCTATGATTACATTCATAAAGCAAGTGATAGGGCATTCATCGAAATTAAAAAGATGATTGAGAAAAAGAAGTCTACGATGAAATTGCATAATATGTTGATGCTAGATATGTAGGTCCGATGGAAGCAGCATGGTGGTTACAAGAATTTGCCGTTTGCGGTCGTAGTTATACGGTTGTAAGCTTACCTGTCCGTCTTGAAAAAAGGCAAAAAATAGTATTTGAAGAAAAATCGATTACCTAATCATTAGAAAATTAGGATACCCCACTTACTCCGCAGTTCAAATTAAACAATGAAGATACTTTTGCAAAAACTGTCAAATGCGTCAATATTCCTAAATATTATATTTTTGATAGTAAAACGAAGGAAGATTACACGTTGTATCTCTTAAAGATCGAGAGCGTTTCTTTCTTAAATTGATATTAAATACGGTAAGAAAAGCAACTTCATTTACAGATTTAAGAACACACGATGAAGATATTCATGATACTTTTAAAGAAATAGCGACTGCTATGGGTTTAATAGAAAAAGACTCAAATGTTAAGGATATTTTTAATGAAGCTTGCAGTGTCATCATGCTATTTCAATTGAGAAATTTTTTTTCCTGGTTCTTACTTTCTGAAAATATTGATAAAGATACAATTTGGAATTCATATAAAAAATATTTTACAGTAGATTTTGATTCTGCTAATGAAAATCGAGCTCTTTTAGAATTAATCAAGATTTTTCAATTAGAAGGTAAAACTTGTAAAAATTTTGAATTACCAGAGCCAAATATAATTTGTACGAAAGATGTAAAGGATAATTTAGAAGAAATGTTCGTTTGTAAAAAAATGTTTGATCCTAGTTATCCACATTTAAATAACGATCAAAACTATATTTTCAAAAAGATGTGTTAAGAAAGACATAAAATTTTCTTTATTGATGGTCCAGGAGGTTCAGGTAAAACATTTCTACACAAAACAATTATATACTATCTTATTTCTGAAGGAAAAATCAATATTTCAATGGCATGGACAGGTATAGCATCGGTATTACTTTTAAAAGGGATAACAAGCCATAGAACATTTCGATATCCATTAGATCTACAAAATATAGAAAGCTCATTTTTAGAATTAGATTCGGATAAAAAAAATTAAGAGAAGTAGATTTATTAATATGGGATAAAGCTTCAATGATTCCTAAAAAAGCTTTAGAAATTGTTGAGAGAACTTTACGTGATTTATGTGACACGGATAAATGGTTCGGTGATAAAAAATTAGTTCTAAAAGGTGATTTCCGTCAAAATCTTCCAGTTATTAAAAACATTACTAGAAGTCTAGTTGTTGAACAAACAATGAAATCATCAGTTATTTGGCCACTATTTCAAATTATCAAATTACATCTGAACATGCGGTCTGTCAATGAAATCTATTCTCTGAATTACTTTTGGAAATAGGGGAAAGAAAAAAAAAGTATTTTTAAATTCCAAAAAAATGGATAACCAATGATGTTGGTTCCAATATTTTCGGAAATTTTATGAATTGGTTAATAAATAGCGTAATTTTAACGACACACAATAAGTACACTTACTTTTTAAATAATAGGATATTAGGACAAATTTCAGGTTATACACATGTTTATTATAGTATTGATAGTGCTGTAACGTGAGATTAGGTGGCAATAAGGTGCTTCGCGAAATCAATCTCAACTCGTTATTAGTATTATACTTTATTAAGAACTTTTCGTGAAGACAGAGTCGTGCGTGTGCTCCTATTGTTAGACCCGACGTCTACTCCCCGAATGAGCCCGATACTGACCCCCCAACCGTAGCTTGCTGGGCCCTATATATCCTCGCTCTCCCCTGCTCAAGCTCTCCGCTTGAATAGCTGCGTTGTCAACCAGGTGAGTCAGTGCGATGTGCCCCGCATATCGTATGCAACACGTCCGAGGTCACGGCGTCGTTCGCCCTCGACGATGCTGTATCTTGTCCACTGGCTGCCGAACTATGATTGTGTGTGTAGTGCACGTATTATGTTGTTAGTGTTATCTGTTTCGCATGTGGTGGTTCTCTTATTCTTCCATTCTACTAGAGAACGGCCGTTCTCTTCACATTATTACTCACACTCTTGTCCCTCGTCCTGTACTCACGTGTGATCCGTGTATGACAATTCTGCTTATGTATGCGCTCTGCCTTCAATACTATCTATCGTATTTCTTTCTTATTGTGTTAGTAAACTTTTATCTAATACACTCATTTTTCCTCCCTTTTTTTTCAGTATTCTCATTATCATTAATACTGTTATTATTGTTGTTCTTGTTATTACTATTGCTATTATTATTACAATTATAATTACAATTACAATTACAATTACAATATCATTATTATTTTTCGTCTGTTGTACTTATTAATATTGTTATTATTATAAATATTATTATTATTATTGCTATTACTATTATCATAATTACAATTACCATTGATTACTATTATTATAATTACAATCATCATTGCAATCTTACTGTTATTTTGCATATATTTTCTTATTATTTCATAGTTCTTAACTTTATTTCTTTTTCTTTTTCTGCGACGAGATTCCCTTTATTACGTTTCGCGTCTTCATGTGGACTCGCGACCTTTAGAAGATGCTTCTGTCTCCCATTGGAGTTTATGTATCGGTAAGGACTACAAAAATGTTGGTTAGGTGTCTTGGAGCCCGCTTCTGCATTTCGATAGGTGTTGGCTGTGGCGCTGAGGGATTGGTTGCCGTAGTCCCACCTCTTGCTGCAATGTCTCTGCGTTGTCTACCTGTGAACATTCTAGTTGGATCTCCGTCACCATCCACGCGTATGCCTTCTAATCGGAAAATTCCTCTTTCGTTCGCAGGATTTCGCGTACAAGTTGGATTATATTCGCCAATTTTATTCCTACTTTTATTCCCTTATTTAGCCCGTGCTTCTGATTATCGAGTTCCTCTAACCAATCCCTTTCAATTATTGTTTCTACTAATTCTAGTAGCTTCCCTTCTCCTACTCCCTTTATTTTTTCAATAATTTCTTTCAAGTTCAAGTTCGAGTTTTTAAACATAAATATCTGACTTTTCCCCTCCCCTGGCCCGGGTCTAACCTTGTTTCGGATGTTTGGGCTATGCATCTCTCGCTTGACTTATTACTCCCGAGTTTGTGACTTTTAGCGTCTTATGCTCGGTATGTTCACACTGCACATGTACCTTCCCCTCATCCATAGTACTAAATGCATGCTATTTCTTTGCATGGGGGCGTGTCCAACATGTGCTCTTAATTTGGCCAGTATTATCGGACATTCTTCCGGTTTTTTCACCGTCTCGCCCAATATAAGTCGTATTTCGCAAAAGTGTTCTTCTACCTCTTGTGTTGGTTCCTTTTGTTAACATATGCGTACTTTTCCCAGCTTCTTGCATTGCTGTACTACTTCTTGCGGTACCGGCACAAATCTTTTAGCGCTCGCGCTGCTTGCTATGTATTCGTATGTCGGCTGTAGATATGCTACTATGTCCGTGGCGCTCAACCCTACTTGTTCCGCTGGCAACGGTGATATTCTAAGGAGATCTAGAATTTTTTCGTCACCAATGGTATCTTTACGCAGTATATAATTTTCCTATTTATTGCTCAGGTAGCTATATCCGCGACTTCCCAATTTTCCTCTTCTGTTTTTTATTTTCTTCCACTGTGAACTTGAGATCCGGTCTGAGTTGTTCCGAAAAAATTTTTGCTTCAGCCATAGCCCCCAATGCTGCCTCTGGTAGATGCGACACGCCCCGACTAGCAAAGTATATTATATCCGTTGCTGTTCTGAATCTCACTGCAAGATCTGCGGTTAATTGTTCAAACTCCCACACCATTTCTGATATTCTGTCATATTCGCCTATGAATTCCGCAACTATTTTTCATCCTTCCTCTGTTATCGTTCCCACTTTTCTTCGAACGTTTTTATGCTCTGAAGCTCTTGTTTATGATCAACAAACGTTGTAACTCTCAATTGTTTTGCTAGGTGCTTAGTTGTATCGGTTGTGTTAGTCAGTTTTCATTCTACCAATTCCTGTATTTTCTTCTTTCTGCCTCTGTTGCCTGTCCCTGAAGTACTTGTGCTGTTTCTATTCGAATACCAATTTTCTGGCCTATCATTGCTCTGTAGGCCTCTTCCACTCTTTCTCGTACTCTTAGTGCTTTATGTGTGGCCTGCTCTACTTGCATTTCGCATTGATTTTTTCTTCTCAACGTTACTCTGCATTTCTACTTTGCTTGCCTGCTGGCACTTATAAATACATTCAATTCCTCGATCAATTGATTCCAGTAGACATACCATATCATTTTCCATGCTGACGCGACTGATTCTTTATCGCGACCGTTCTTTACTAACTTTAGTCTATTTTTCTGGCCATTACTGACATTCCTTTTATTTCTTATAGTTGGGGACGCAGTTGGTCGTGGACCCGTACGGGTTCTTTGCCCTCCCGCTCCCTCTGTGTCAGCCGGGATACCCTTTGATGCTCTGCTTCTGCCAGTGCAGAGGTACAAGTATCGCGGTGGCGTCGCATGTTGCGACGTCTATTGCCCGACCGGGCAATTAGTCACAGCCGTGTTCCAGGACACTCCCTGGTCTCCGCCTAAGCCCTCCTCGTGTCGAGCATTTTGGACCCGCTGCGACGTCCTGGAGCCGGGGGCGTCGTATGCTGTCAGCCTCGACTGCGCGTGCCACGGTGCGTCTTTCGTACGGGAGGTTGATGTGGCCGCGGACGATCCTGACGGGTTCCCATTGGAAGAGCAGCCTGCTATCCACGTAAGGACTTTTTTTTTTCACTGCCCATATGCCCATATACTTGTTTCATTTTACATCAGCCAGTGTGGCAACGGTGGACGCCACGAATACCCCGGGCCCTGCATTTCCCAGACTTGCCATGCAAAGGTGCGCCAGAAGTCTGCGGGTTGCATTTTATAGGCGCGAAGAGCCGGGGATTCCCCCAAAAGGAAAGGCGGGGGGCGGAGCGGGTGGAGAGAGAGAGAAAGAAAGAGAGTGTGTGTGTGTGTGTGTGTGATTGTGTAAGGAGCACTGATGCGGACATGGGGAGAGAGGGAAATAAGTAGTGAGTCTGCTGTGCGATGTTTGAAGTGTAGACAATGTGCGATGTTTGGAGTGTAGACAAGTGGTACTTCGATACTTGAACCGCGATATTTATAATCGCTAAGAAATAGATACGAAATAGATGTCAATTTTCATTTCCGTTGTTTACGAATTAAAGTACTGTGTGTGTACACTACATACATGCATTCATGCATGTATTTATACATATATACAACCGACACCTTCGCGCAGCGGTAGAGTTGCAGTTTTGTCGATCTCCGGAATCAAGTATAGTGTACGGGCATGTAATGGGTGGGACTCGGTTCGAGTCTCGTCGTTTGCCTA
>JAPYYV010002679.1:0-20103 GCA_030522625.1 Copidosoma aretas
GTTTTGAGTAAAAAACCAAAATAGCCCGCTGTGTGGCGTTGCTTGGCAAGCGCCTTCGGGCCCAGGGACCGCCCTGGAGAGATGCACATTTGTGACGAAAACTACTATTCTACAGTGATGATCAAAAAAATATATCCGCCACGTGAATTGTGAAAAATATAGTGACACATGTAATATTTACAAAAATTTTTGCTGATTGGCACAAATCTTCCTTATTTCTATCGTCTTGTAATCTTTATTTTTTAACTGCTAATCTAATATAAATACCCTTTTTTACTTTAATAGGAATAATAATCTCATGATATTTACCAAATTTTTTCCACTTTATCACACCCATTGTTTTTAATGTAAATATTTATTAGTAAACATTATTTTAGACAGAGAGAACATTAAGCTTAGCGATTAAACGATTGAACCATGAAGTCAAATATTAACTTTAACTAAAGATTTTTTGTAAAAACAGAAACACAATTTATTATAAACATCGAAATATATTTTATAGCATGTTGAGTTTAAAAAGATGTTATATTCATATGTCAAAGTTGATAATTTAATCAACTTTTGAGAAAAAAAATATTAGAACTTGTTTTCATTGCAGAAATATTTGTATGATTATTACTGTGACTATTGTTATCATCATTCATATTTTTAATATTATTATCACTATTCTTGTGGTTGTACGACTAAAAGATCGACATCGTTTCAGTAAATATAGAAGTATCCTCTTTAATAAAAAAAATAATAGAGTCGCCAGCTTAAAACATTGAGTAAATGAAAAATATACAGCGCATTTAAGAATCATGAACTATAATTCGAAAGAAATGAGGGAGCTGCATGCCAATTACTATTTCCTTTGCTGTTCATCAACTTCTTGGACATAACAATGACTTACATAAAAGCGCCTATAAATGGCATTTCATTGTTTTCAGAGCGAACACTTTAATTTTTTTCCAAACTTCGTTCCAATCGAAATTTTAGAACGACAATTTTCACAAAGTATTATACTATGACAGTTTTTCGATCATCATGATTCTTGTAGAAATTTGTAGTATTTAAAAAAAAATTAATTGTTAAATAATAGTTTTTAATCTAAGCTTTTGTGTTTACAAGTTATAAATATTTACCTAATTTTTATACCATACTACCGCCCTCGTTTTTAATTAACAAATATAATTTGCAACAAAATACCTCATTTTGTAGTAAATTTTGTAATATTTTAATTTTTTCTACTCAAAATAACTTGAACCGGCGATAAAAGTCTGAAAAATTAACTTTTGAAAAAAAAGCAATTCGTTGAAATTGAAAAAGTCAAAATAAAAAAAAAAAAGTAAGACAGCACACCAAAATTATTTTTGAATGGTGATAAGGATCTTTAACCAAAAGCCGGGTTAAATAAAAATTGATCAAGGAACTCTAAGACGAGACTAAATATGTACACACGAGTGAATGTGATTCTTTCCGAGCACTTGTCCTAAATGGCAACATGGCTCATTGTGTCTTATTGGTCGGCCAGAGATAACAGTAGGTGTACAGGGAAGCCAGGATTTTGCCGTAGAAGAAGTTATTAAGCGAGTCATTGACATTTCTCCCAAGTGCCAAAGGACAAAGCTCCCACCAATCAGAAGCTGCCTTAGTCTGCCTTAGGATCGCTCTATAAGGGTCGGTCTAAAAACTCGCACGAACTTGCAGTGCATTTTTCACATCAATATTTTGTAACAAATAACCAATAGCCTAATGACATGGCACACTTTTAATTAATGAATTTAATAATTTATAACAAATAATCTATATGTCACCCAGCGTGCTTGTTTATTGATAAATAAATGATTTATAACCTCATAACGGTTTATGACGCTTACTGATGGACAAATACATAAATTATCTATAAACAAATAATCTATAACCTAATGACCCAGCACGCTTGTAGATTAATAAATTAATTAATTATAGATTATAAATAATCAACACCTGATGATCCAGCGCATTTGATAATTAAGGAATAAATTATCTATAGCAATAATCTGTAACAAAATGGCCCAGCGTGCTTGTCGATTAACACATAAATAATACATAACAAATAATCTGAAATCTAGTGACTTCGCTTGTTGAGTAACAAATAAATAAATTATTACAATAAATAATCTGTATCTTAAAGACCCAGCACGCTCGATGATTAACAAATAAATCAATTATCTATAAAAATATTCTATAATCGAATGACTCATT
Source organism: Copidosoma aretas (assembly GCA_030522625.1). Lineage (NCBI taxonomy): Eukaryota > Metazoa > Arthropoda > Insecta > Hymenoptera > Encyrtidae > Copidosoma > Copidosoma aretas. The sequence continues at coordinate 2,227 of JAPYYV010002679.1, forward strand.
ACGCTTATTGATCATATTATCAAATAAATAAATCATCTACAACAAATTATCTATAACCTTATGAACCAGTGCGCATCTATATTTATAAATATATAATATATGACCTAATGACCCAGCTCGCTCGTGGATCAATAAATAACTCAGGACCACAAAAAAACTAAAAAGTGGAAGGGTTCTTTTCAGCGACAATACTTTCCCTACGTATTTCGAGGCGCTGAATTAAAATCCGGTGTCCAAATTGCTCTATCACGTCACAATTTTCTACACTTGTTTACATGGCGACTAACCTAATTACTGGAATTATAGCATTGCCACCTATAGACACGTTTTTTGTAGATGGAAAAAAATTGTGACGTGATGGAGCAATTTAGACACTGGATTCGAATTCAATGCCTCAAAATACTTAGAGAAAGTATTGTCGCCGAAAAGTACCCTTCCACTTATTTTTTTTTGTGGTCCTGTGTAATCTATAATCAATATATTCCGGAACCCAATTACTCGGCATATTAGTCATAAATATATAAATAAATAATTAATGACAAATAATCATCAATTTCATTAACCAGCTTATCTCTTAAATAAATAGATAAATGGTAAAAAAATAACCGTTAGTATAATGACCTTTTATTATTTAATCGTGAAATCATTCATGAATTGAAACACAAAATTAGCTGACATTATAAGATGACATACTTGATGTATTGGATAATGTAAAAGATTGTTAATAATAAATTGAAAAGATAAACCTACTGACCTAGAGCTGTTACTTTGATTGAATATTTGTTACTCTGACGATTTTTAACAGCTTAAAAAAATTGAGCGAAATACCTCTTAGAGCTAGCACAGCTTGTTTATAATCCCTATTTGCCTTACGTATATTTCTATCAATCGATTTTTGATTACCTTATAAGTCAAATCATAGACGCAGCATGCTTACTTCTCTCTCTTAATTACCTTCGAGGTACCAAATAACAATTTTTAATTGGTAACCCTATGGCACAAAGAGAATGCTGTGTGAATTAATTTTTTGTTTTGTTATAAAGCTGTTGTATACATCTGATTAGGTCAATTAAATGATTTATAGCACTTATAGGCGCCGCGTAGTTTGATAGTTTGATTGTTTGTAACCTAAAAAATAATAGTAAAAGACTTAGAGAGATTAATAGAACGGTTGATTATTTATCATAGATGAGCGAGTTGCAATAGTCCAAGTGGATTATTCCATGGAATTTCCATGTGGAATCCCATGTGAATTTCTTGAAAACCCTAGGATTCTACGTTAAAAAATTTACTTTTGGTAAATCACCCTTAAATTCTCTGCTTGGAATACAACGGGACAGAACTCACCATAGCAAGAGTCCTAATGGATTTTGCATGAAATCAACACATGGGAATCAGCGATGAATCCATGTAGACCATAAAATTTAACGTACAGAAATTGATCGACTAAAGCATTGTTGTTAGCTGTCCACGCGTGATCACAGGTAGAAGAAATTGCTCGTTGTAAACTCCGAGCAGATTTTTGCTTGGATATCCACGCCAGACCTACGTGTAATTTTACGAGGACGAATATCGTTATCGCAAAAGTTCGGGTAAATTTTCACGTACACCGCAAAATTTCACTTAGAGATACTCAGGGTAAACCTTCCTTTGATTGTCCACGTGTAATCATAGGCCGAGAAAATATTCTGTTCCTAATTCTTAGTGGATTTTTGCAAAGCATTTCTGTGTAGGAATCCGGGTAGATTCTTCGTAGAACATAAAATCCTACGTAGAAAATCTACTTAGCGTCAGTTTCTTGCGTATTCTTGGAGTGAGATTTCACGTAAAAAATCTACAAGATCTTTACCGTTAGACCCTATTTTCATATGGAATCGTGAAAATTTTGCGCAACGATCTGCTTTGACTTTAACAACCAATAAATACGTCAAAATCAAAGATTACGTAGTGACTCTACGAGAACTTAACGCTGAAAGATTATTCTCTTGTGGAATCCTGTTAAGTTATGAATTATTTGTTTCAGATAATTTATTTAAATGTTAATCAATAAGCGCGCTGGGTCACTCGATTATAGATTATTTTTCATAAATAATTGATTAATTTGTTAAATAACGAGCGCGCTAGGTCTTTCAGTTACAGATTATTTGCTATTGATAATTTATTTCTTAATTATTAAGCGCGCTAGATCATCAGCTGATTGATTATTTATAATCGATGATTCATATATTTATCAATTAACAAGCGTGCTGCGTCATTAAATTATAGATTATGTATTAATTAATCAACACTCATTCATTAGATTATAGATCATTTGCAGTAGATCGTTAGTTTATTTATTAATTAATGTGAGTGATACTGATGGGTCTTTAGGTTACAGATTTTTTTCATAGATAATTTATGTATTTATTCATCAATAAACGTGCTGGGTTATGAGGTTATAGATTATTCATTTATCAATCAACAAGCGTGCTGGGTCATAAGTTTATAGATCATTTGTTTTCGATAATTCTTTTATTTATTAATCAATAATCGTGATGGGCCATTAGCTTATAGACTTTTTTTTATAGATTATTTATGTATCAATAAACGTGCTGGGTTATTAGGTTATAGATTATGTATTTATCAATCAACATGCGCGCTACGGTTTATTAAGTTATAGATCATTTATTGTAGATAATTTTATTTATCGATCAACTAGCTCGCTGGGTCATTAGCTTATAGACAATTTGTTATGATTTATTTAATTCTTTAATTAACAAGTTTGCCGTGTCATTAGGCTATTATAGTTATATTTGTCATAAAATATTGAATTGTCAAACGCACTGCAATTTAGTGTGATTTTGTAGACCGACCCTTGTAGAGCAGCCCCAAGGCAGACTAAGGCAGCTTCTGATTGGTAAAAGTTTTGTCCTTTTGGAAAAACGTCCATGACTCGCTCAATCACTCCTCATACGGCAGAAGCCTGGCTGCCCTGCACACCTACCGCCATCTCTGGTCGACCAAAAAGATACAATAAGCCATGTTGCCATTTGCAACAAGTGTTTGGAAAGAATTACATACACTCGGGTATACATTTATACAGTCACACTGGGAAAAAGTTGGGCAAGCAGTATTTCTAAATTACTATAAGCAGTGCCACCACCGGTTGTTGTGGCTGCTTTTACGATTGGGGGAGTCAGAGCCCTCGAATTGGGAGAGCAGATATTTTTACGTGTGTTACAAAAATATCTAATAATATTATTTCATTTTACAAAACAGCTTAAGGGTGCTTGTAAGATAAGAAATAAGTAAATAACCATCGTAAAAACCACTAAAGGTTATGTTTTGACACGAGTGTGACAAGGATAGGTTACATGCGAAGTTGTTTTACTCGCTCGATTGACTACATCGTGGGATACACTAATATTTGGGATACACTAATAGTAAACACATATTAATATTTTTGATAATGTTTTTCGGTGACTCCATCTGATATCATTTACGAAGTAAAACAACCGTTGTAAAATTGAAATCAAATAAAAAGTCAAGAAAATACTCGTATTAAAAAGTTATCTTTCTTCGAGAATATGCCCTCATGTTATGTTGCAAATTTGTATGCAATAATTTGTTTCCAACTCAAAAAAGTACCTAGAATTCGTACTTCAATACATCATTATTCTAGCATGTCAAAGAAGGACTCTACTTATAGTACAAATTTAGAACAGTGTAGAGAGCCCCCTTAGCAATTGTGTTTTAGTAGGATGAGTCTTCGTATTATCTCTTAACGTTGAAAATTTTATTGATTTATCGTTTATGGCTTTTGAATTACAGTGCTCTATTCAATAAATCTGTTATGGAGTAATAATAAAATATAGATTACACAGGACCACACAAAAAAAAGTTAGGGTCGTTTTACCAGACCAAGCTTACTCTATGTTTTTTTGGTCGCTGAAACCGAATCTGATATTAGAATTGCCTCAGCACGTCTAAATGTTTGGCAATCTAACCTCAAACCCTCTAAAATCCAATAACGGAAGCTTATTAACAAAATTCTGAAAACTAATGCACCTCATTGCCCATGTACAAAAAGTCTTGAACAGAATAGGTTTAAATCATAAGCCAACAATCCTAGAGTCACTCTTTGAACCACCAAAGCTCGAATAACCTAACCTCGAACCCCCAAATATCCAATAATGGAAGCTTTTCAACGAAATTCTATGAAATGATGCGTGCTCTGGCCTCTCTAACCAAATATTTTCAACATAGCCGCCTAACAATCAAAGAATTTATCACCATAGCCCCTAATAAATCTTTTTAGCCTTTCTTTAGTCATTAAAAAGTTTATCTTCCAAATATTTAGTTCTATTTATCGATTCGATGAATATATTTTAACACAATATCGCGTTGCCAAAGTTCCCGTGAATTCGTCTACGTGCAATCCACGCGAGTTCTATGTCCATTTGACGTGGATTTTACGTATACTGCATGTGGATTTCATGTGCATTTAATACACGTGAAAAATTTTTAGTTGGGAGTTATATCAGCAAATCATGCAGTATAACGAAAAAATGATGAAAAAACACGTGTTAAAGCATTGGGTCGAGCGAAAAACGCTTAATTTTCTAAAATTAATACGTATAAAAAAACATTTTTTTCACGCATGATTTACTGTTAAAATTATAACATCATGTCATTTTGAGCGTTTTGAATACGTTTATTAGTAGGTTGAAGAATATTCCTTTTTTTACATATGGATTCAATGAGGAATCCACGTAGACTTCGACAACGCTGAATTGTCCCTTTTAACAGTCCAATCGTAGCTAATAGGCCTTTGTACAAACGTAAACGCTGCTCTGTCAAAAAAGATTAACCTGGAACAATTCACCTACATTGTAGCTCAAATCTATCCTAGTCTATTTGGAATTAACTAATGTTCCACGTGGAGTACTAATGGACTTTCCAAAGAAAGTGAAAACCAAGCTTAAAGCAAGCAAAAATCACTAATCACTTTATTATACCTATGGCGGTTTTTTTTGAAGGTTTGAGGTTTGTGTTATTGTATGTTTGGTGGTTCCAAAAAGGGCTCTAGGCTTGTTGGTTTAAGTTTTAAAGCAAGTCTGTTAACGATCTTCGATACAAGTGCAATAAGGTGCATTAGTATTTTGAATTTTGTTAAAAAGCTTCCGTTATTGGATTTTTGGGGGTTTGAGGTTATGTGATTCGAGCTGTAGTGGTTCAAAGAGAGACTGTAGAGCTGTTGGCTTGTGATTTACAGCTACTCTGGTGAAAATCTTTTGTTATAGAGGCAATCGGGTCCATTAGTTTACAGAATTTCGTTAAAAAGTTATCTTTATTGGATTTTTGGAGGTTTGAGGTTGGGTTGTTAGAGCTTTGGTGGTTCAAAGAGAGACTAGGATTGTTGGTTCATGATTTAAAGCTATTTTGTTAAAGATTTTCAATACAAGGGCGATGGGGCGCATTAGTTTTCAGAATTTGGCTAATAAGCTTCCGTTATGGGATTTTCGAGGGTTTGAGGTTAGATTGCCAAATATTTAGACGTACTGTGGCAATTTTGATATCAGATTCGGTTTCAGCGACCAAAAAAACATAGAGGCAGCTAGGTCTGGTAAAAGGACCCTGACTTTTTTGTTGTTGTCCTGTGTTATTAGAAAACTTTCCTCAAAAATCAAGTGCTTTACTGAAAGTCATAATTAGGGCTTGGCGCGCTGAGTGCTCAGAGGGCAAAGCCCCACTAGTATATAAATATATACCCCCCTTCGAAAACTTGAGTTATTTTCATGTTTTCCCCAGACCTTCAAACTTATAAATCATCTACATTTAACCCGCTTACCCCTCATTTAGAATCATAGAAGTTTTTTAGTTTTATTCAGCCCTCCCGCAAAAACTTATAAATTTATCATTTATGAATATTTAGTTAAGCCTTTAAAGAATATTATTTTAAACCATTTTTCAACAATTATTCTTTACTTTGTATTTATTAATTTAAACTGATATATAAGTATTAAAATTCAAAGAATTATTAGTCTAATGATTTTTTGCCGCCACCTTGCGGTAATCATTCAAAAAACTTTTTTACATTTACTTCCTCATTTGTCATGGTGGCATAAGCAGTATTGTAGCTTAAAGTAACCTAAGGCATTGTATAAGAAATGTTACTTTATGGGCTTTTTTATAACACTTTAATGATATGAAGATAAACAGGCATACTCCACTTTTAAATTCTGATTCAAATTACAAAATTTTTTATGAATTTAATTAAAAAGAATAATATTAACAATAGATTAAATATTTAACCATCATCAATAAAAATTTCTTCCCAAACAATATTGTCAATTCTACTGTTATCATTCGACTGTAATTGTATAAATAGACTTGTACTTTTGAATATGGACAATGCTATATAACGGCTTATTGAAGTAAATACCTTTATCAAACCACTGACGTTGAGATTTATTTAGTCATTGCAAATGCTAATACACTTAGAAACTGGTTTCTGTGTATATCGAAAGGTAAAAAAGTATTGTTTCCAGATGACAAAGTTATTCAAGGTATACAAACTTCAGTGATAAATTTAAATAATTTGGTTATTTTTAATCAAGTACTATTACGAAGTCCAACATTATTATTTAAATTTCTTATCAACATAACGATATATCCTATTTTTAAATTTAGTTCATGTGGGGGGAGACCTCCCCGAATTTTATTTAACACTTCTATGTCAGAAAATTAATATAAATACGATCATCAGATTTATCAACTCCTTTGTATATGGCCTTGTCTATACTGTAATACGTTACTTTGTTTCCTTCCCAATCATTTAAAATTTTATTATTTAAATAAATAGTGTATTTATTATGATTAGTTAATGGTATACATTTTCTATTTAAATTAAAAATTTTCCGAAATATTTTTTAACGAACGTCTTTTGTTACCCTATTTTCTGGAACATTAAATTTTTTGATTATTCCGCTTCCAATACTTAACATGTTCGAAAAATTTTCATCAATTGACCAAATATTCATATGTTATTTGAAAATTTTAAATAATATCCACAAATATGATGATTTTATTGTTTCGTTGATTATTATGCTTCCATAACTATTTTTGATAACTGGGTGAATTTGACGAAAATCTCCACCTAAAACGATTAAATGGTCTCCAAAAGGTTTGTAATTGTTACATAAATTTTTCATAGTTTTTTCAACGATTTCAAATGCTTTATTCGGTATCATGGACGCTTCGATCCATATAATTAGGTCAACTTCTCTTAATTTTTTTCTATCCAATTCAAATTCTAGAAATGAGCTTTCAATATTATTTTAATCTAACGGTAATCCAAGAGTTCTATCACTTGGCATACCTTCTGGAAGCATAATTAACGCAATACCTGTCCACGCCATTGATATAATTTTTTGTTTTGTGGAAATAAAATAATAAATCATGGTTTTGTATGAAAATTTTTTTCCAGATCCTCCTGGACCATCAATAAAAAGAGTAAGAAAATCTTGTCATGTCCATTACATATAAATTTAAAAATATACTTTTGTTTTTCGTTTAATTTAGGATGTGACTCATTAAACATTTTTTACCGTATTCAATTTCTTCATAATTGTTTTCCGCTTCCAAATAATATTTTCAGGAATAGGTAGATTGAAGTTTTTACAAGACTTATTTTCTAATTAAAAAATACTGTTAATGTGAAAATAGCTTGATTTTTTTTATTTTCTACAAAATCTTCCGTACATTTTTATTCGTATTTTTTTCCATATCTTATCACCTTGAATGTTTTAGGGAATTGAAACCTATGCAAAAAATTTTCCAAATTAATTCGGTACTATAACAACACTTGTTTCTTCAAAAATATTGAAAATTTGTAAGTCATGTTCAATAAGACCCATACACATTGCTGTTTCTTTAACAGTGTCGCATAATATCCCTTTGTATGTTTCTGAATCTTTCAATGATGCACAAACATTTTTTTGTTCAATATTCATTTCAGGAAAAATCTTTATTGGTCTTTTGGAGAAACGACATTTAATCTACCTACTGCATTATGTTTCCTACAACGTTGTCGCTTATCACATTGTTTCTTTGTTTTATTGAAAATATAATGTGCAGGAATGTTAACGTACTTTAAATTTTTAGGAAAATCATCTATTCTATTCAATTCAAACCATTCAGTTGGTATGTTTTATCAATATCTACAGATTCAGAAAGTGTTTTTCCTTTAAGTACAATTTTTTGTTTATTTTAAAGATGCATGAGCAAATTAACCACGCTATGGCTCCTACAGCAAATAAGATATTCTTGTAAGTGCCATGCTGCTTCCATTGGAACTAAATAACGGGCATTAATATACTGTTTAATGTCATCGTAAACTTTAATTTTAAGGATTAATTTTTTTTGTATTTTACAAAATGCTCTGTCGTTTCCTTTTTAAATACATATGTACATATTATACTTTGTATTGATGCACATTATTTAACGTTTATATGACAATTATATTTCATCAATGAAAACTTATTGTACGGTACAACCATTGAATTATGAACTAAAATCTTTTTATTACTCTCGTATTATATTTAAACAAGTCATAAGGTAAAGTACCCAGTACTTGGACACTTTTGTACATGAAAATATTCATATACGAAATTCTAAAAAATAGCCAAAAAAACGGTTAAAAAAACGTTCATGTATTAATTTATATTGTTTTCTATTGATTACAAAAAAAAAATTCCGAATTATTTAGTCGATAAATAAAAAAAAACTAAATTTTAAAGTTAATTCACTGGAACCCAGTACTTGGACAATGGTGTCCAAGTACTGGGGGTCGACGCTCGATTTAGGACCAGTAGTTGGACATCCATGTAAAGTAAATAGTCCAACTATTGTGTATAGGACAAATCTCATGGAACCTATAAATTGGACAGCAGTTTTTCATGTTTTAAGCTGAGAAATATAAATATTATGTCAAGGAAGCATCTTAACGTTATTTCAACTATATTTTAACATTATTTTCATTTAAAAATAGTTGCTTGAATCTAATACTTTCATCGATAAATATTAAATTTCAGTATTTTCCAAGGGTCCAAATACTGGGTACGTAAGAAATCCAATGGAACCTATATCTGGACAACAGCTTAGCACGCCTCGAGCCGATAAATATTTTTTGTTCAAAGATTAGACAAGTTGTCATTGTAATTTTTGTTATGCTGAATTCTTAGGTATCTAAAGATTACAAATGAATTTTGTTTTCACTTTTTGTTCAAGTTATATTTCTAAAATATAGCTTGTCCAACTACTGGTTCCATTTTTGGTCTTGTCCAAGTACTGAGTACTTTACCTTACTGAAGTACAATAATTTTTTTTCCGTATACATATTTGGTCAACGTTTTGCTATGGATTATAGCCTCTTCGGGACAATTAATGCCTATGTACAGAGAATATAAACATCAAAAATACAATTATAAATTATAGAGTTGAATACGTAAAAAATAATACATACATTTGCAACTTTTTTACAGGTGCCTCAGGTACACAAACTCATTGGAGATATCCCATATTACTATTATATTTTAGCGTGGTGAAATCTATCAATAGGATTAATGATGTATTTTCAACTAATATCTGATGTTGTTATGGAAAAACAAAAGAAATTTGTTTTATTTTAAAGATAAAAATTCCACATACAAATTATATATAGAAATTTTTTATATCTGATTCAATTGTATACGACATCATAATGTGAACTATCTAACAAAAACAATCAAAATTCTATAATTCTACCGATCCAAGAAACACAGACGAGTCAGCTATAGGTACCACCACTATTTGAAATTGAGACCCACAAAGTAAATGGTCTATTCATGTCATTTTATGGACTGTACACTTTCCCAGGGATGTTACTGAACATGGGTTAAACATACCATGCATACGGGTTGCTTTGCGATGCATACATACATTTGATACTATAGCAAGTCAAAAAATCGAAGAGGTGAGAAAAACCTTATATTTATAGAAAATAACATATTTAAAGAACTTCTTGATGGATTGTATGAAAGTTTTGATATGTTATACAATTTATTTAGATCAGTTTTTCTATTAATGTTATTGGTGACAGATGTCCCGTATGTATGCAATGCCTAGCTATTTTTTTTATTACTGTTTTTTATTTTATGTATAGTTTTATCTAAAATAATACTTCTTCTTCTGTATTCCGGACAACCATTTCTTTATATAGATGTACTATCACTCAAATTTTTTGGAAAATTCTTTTTACAATTTTTTGCATTTTTGCATCGAAACGGACTATAAATATTATGCGGACCATGTAACATGTGTTTATTAACTAATTTTTTCCGCTTTTAGTTATTTCAGGGAATCTTTGCAGATATAATATTATCAATATCATCAGGTTTCATAATTTTGTGATCAGAATGTAACGTTACCAATATATGAGCGTGTGGTGAACCTCTTTTTTGAAAGTAAATGGTATAAACGTATGATTTTATTATATTTAATAAATTATGCTTTGTATGAAACAATCTGACTGTTATATTAGGTATATCGTTTGGTAAAGTTTTTTTCGAAAAGTCTTTTACTACATTTTTAATTTCTTTTCATTTGGGATTACATGTAACAGTCATAATTACGTCTGGTCTACCACATTTTCTCATAATTGTCATTGCATCTTGATAATGCTGTTGCATTTACCGTGCTCTGCCTATATACGTTAAAGGTAAAATAAAAAGGTTTCCTATCTTATATTTTCTTTCAAAATTTTACGTGATATTTGATGCACTATTTAAAATATGATCTAATAAACCTTGATAACATACGATACGTAAATTTCTTTGATTATTTCTCAAAAAGTTCATCCGACTACTTTCAACCATAATACAAGCATGTACACAAAATTGTTATGTTAATCTTCCTGATATTAATAAAGGATCGAATCTAACATTTTTTGGTCTGTAAGACAATGATTACGTATAGTATTCTAACATTCAAATCGTTTTATTCTTTTTAGTCGTATAAGTACATAGTTTCGAGATACGACTTTTGTGGCCTGCCATGACTGCAAGTTTCTGGCCTTGGGTGTAATATACTATTTCACAGTGACAATAAAAATGATCATTTAAGACAATGTCGTTACTGAGGGGTTAGCGCGCGAAGCACGCAAGAGGCGACGTATCACTAATATATACTTTTATATATATATATATATATATGTTTATATATATATATATGTATTCAAGGTGGCTCATGCATTTGGTGCCTTATCAAGTGAAGGGACCTGGTGGTAACGCTAAGTAAAACTGTACATATTAACTTAAATAATGGTAAAAATAATAAAAAATTAATGTTCGTGACTTAAATAGTTGTAATATTATAAGAAAGTGAAATTAATTTAATTTCTGTGTGCTCTAGTATATTCGATATCAGTCATACGCTTAAAATTTAGTATTATAATTGAGTTTCCTTAAAACTTTTATGGTTTACCCTTTTTTTGTTGGAAATCCATTCTTAATAAAAATACTATAGAATAAAGTTTTGCATGTTCAATTATAATGAATGATAAATAAGAAATAAGAAATAAGGACTTATAAAGAAATTTATTCGGGTTCACCCGATTTTTTATTTTTATTTTTTTTTGACATAGGTGAATCTTTGTAATTAACGAAAAATCGCATAACAAGATAAGATTTCATGAATATATCCTAAAGTTAGGAATTTGGGTACATTACTTATGTAGAATTTTTTTTTTTGTATATTATAGTTCGTTGGGCACCATCGGGAGTACTTGCCCTTACTTTATTCAACTGTATTTTTGATGTATACACTTGTTGATCATTAAACATTGCTGCTTACAGATACTTATGTATATTTAAATACAATTGTATATTTTTTGCAGTATAATTGCAGATACAATGTATCACGTAGTCGCAATTATCGTATACTTATGCATAGTGTAAAATATACATTTTCGCTTTTCTTAATAGTATAGTTGTATCAGTAGTTTTAATTACGGTAGGGTAGGCACGCTAGGTTTTGGGCAAAATCGTGAGTTTTTATCCCGAGCCCGAGCACACACAAAAAACTGAGTGATCTGACCGGATTTCGAACTCTTTACTTCTCGAGCCGCGTCGTTTCGGTGGTCAGTACTCTAATCACTGAGCCAACGACAGCTCCTCTTGTAAAAATGTCCGTCTGTGTATGTGCATGTAACGTATGTATGTAAATAATCAGTTACATCTCAGGATTTCCTCAACTGATTTTGATAAACCTTGACTTTTTTTTGTATCAAAATACTTATACCGCTTTATTAACGAATTTCGATTTTTTAATCTGTTTTCGTTTAATTTCTATTTCATGGATTTTTGTCGGAAAGGCATAGCTAGGGAGAAGGACACTAGGTTATATAAAATGCCCATGTGATGATTTATTTAAATCTTTCTCTATATTGTATCAACCTCTACTTCTACAAAGCACTCCAACATCTGACTCTCGTATATATATATGTATAACTATATGGTATCACGATGTGTATTGCTGCTCGGTCTGTACACAAGAACGGACTCAACGAGACTACGTCGGCCAAGCGGCGTGGCGTGCAAAGCCTATAACCCGGCACTCCCTCCCTTTGCCACTCAGCTCACTCCTTGCTCTAATGTTTACCACCTGTGAACTGATTCAAATAAAATATTAGCATGTACATCAGCATATTTAAACTTAAGTTAAATCTCTTAATGTATCTCTAATTTATCTTAATAATATCTCTATTTTAAATTTTGTCCCTCAGTGAAGTGTGTTCTTCTAATATTAATGTATTAGTCATAACATCAGCTAGATTATATTTTGTATTTACTCGGAGCACTCTACATTTGTCTTGATTATTACATTGTCTAAACGAGTCTATATATTTTTTTTTAATTTTAAGTCATATTTATTTGTGTACTCTAATTGCCCAAGTTCCCAACTGCCATTTATCATAGCACACATTTGATTGCAAACATACTGTTGAATCATAAGGATTCAACCCTTTGTATGTCAGATAGATTAATCGAAAAATGACTCTTGACATACCTTACTTATTAGATTGTGTACTTCTAATATTTCGATTTAAAGAGACATACTACACAATCATTTGTTTGTAAATTCGGGTTTTGAATATATCAGTACTCTCTTCAGATTATTGAAGCAACTCTTTTGACTGTTCTGAAAACATCTATGTATTTTATTTAATTTATGTTTATATCCAACTCTATTCTGTTAATCTTGAAGCATAGCTTTTCTCTTAGCATTCTAAAGTTTCCTTAGCCTCTTAGTTTTCAATGCTCTAGTGTGTATACTCTAAATATTCAAAATTTTCTTTCATCTTGAAAATCAATGATTTTGAATAATTTACTCCCAATAAATTTTAATGTGTTTAACGGAAGAAAAGATATTTTACTCTAATAAAAATCAGAACTCACTTGTCTCATTAATAACTTTTAAAATGATAAAATAACCTTTCTTAGATCCTTTTTTTTCATGCGTTACATATATGCTCTATTAGAGAAGTTATATATTACGTTATATATATTTCAGATATATATGATTCCAATTTTATTTAAACATAATCGAAGTTGATGTATAATTTGATATCTTAAAAATTATTGAAATTGTTCTCTGACCTTATATTTAAATCAGTTCTCATACTTTGAAGTGAAAACTCTAATGTGCATTTTCATACATCCTCTTATTTGTACAATCTTACATGTCTCAGAAGTCTACTCTAGAGCCAGTTGATGTTGAATTCGATCTCAACTTTCTTCTAGATTTTAATTTCAGAGATGTTTTCCAAGGAAATTTTTGGTAAGCAGTCTACTTAGCTATTACCTGAACATAACACAAACACAATGCAGCACAGCATACATTTGTGTGGCCAAGAAGAGAGTAAGACAGCTTTCATACTTGAGTGGATCTACTCCATCAGAACTCTTGAATATTTAAAATCACATATTTATAGTGTCAAAAGAAATACTCCCTATAACATCATACTAAAATGACCGTCCTAAAATCTCTAATTATTGCATTGAACTTGGATTTACTTTATCCTCTCTCTCAATCTCAGAACAATCTATAAATGATTATTAGTTCTCTATCTATAGATGTCTCTGCGATTGTTCATAAAGCTCATTGCTTATATGGTATACGTGTGGTCAAAATTTATTTTTCTACGTCTTACTCCGCAGAATTAAAACAAATTTTCTATTTTGACTTCTCTCCATATATATTTTTAATATTTATTAATTTATCCATTATGTATACTCCTAATACATCTGACGCTCTAATGAATATTTATTTTGTCATATATTTTCTCTAATTTTCTGTCTTTAGAATTCTCTGTATTGTATTTCATCCAAATTGTCGACGACTCTTGAAGTCTATCAATTTTCATCTTATCACTTTTATAGCTTGATTTTGTAATTCTCTGTATGTCTTCGAAAGCATTTTTTTCTCTTTCTGTAGGTTTTTAAGAATCGAGATGCCAAAGCATCTTGCTCGTTGATTTAACATCTCTACATTGAAAAAGAAAATGTTTCTCTTTGGTTAAAATGATCAAGATAAAAGCCGGCTTTTTGAAAAAATTTTTCAGCGAGTCAATCCCCTTATGTAAAGATTTCTTATAAACATGCACAACTGCGTTTACAGATCCTAAATACTCTTTAGTAAGTTTCGTTTAAGCATTGTGATTCTAATTGACTGTATAATATTCTTAAATTTTACTGGTCTCTAACATCTTCAGTTTATTATGCTCTGGTGTATGAAGTGGTAGAAAAGTCGAACTCTATCTTTCCGTTACCTCTACAATTCATTATTTGATATACTTTGCTCTTCAATCTGATGTGACATAATACATTCAATGATTTTTACATTGTAAATTTTTATCATTTAAAAAAGCACTCTAATGCATTTTCTATTGTTTTCTCAAATCATCTAATGATACATCGCAAAATATAATATGCCACAGCATGAACTCTAATTCAATCAACGTATCATTCCGTTTCTCTTACCTCTGACATTTATATTGATCGACTTAATAAACTCTGTAAGCTTCTTTAAAGAAATTCTCATAAAAATCTTATACATCTTATTCAACTTTAAATCTATAAACTTTTTATCGCTAAGTTTCTCTTGGCTTTTATTTAATCCATTTATCTCTAGCATATAACTTTGGATTTGTCGTCTTCTTTCTTTCCCTCCCAATTGCAGATCACCTCCCTCCGAAACTTAAGAGTCATGTATCAAGTCTAATGGTCTACAATTGATTAATAAATAATTGTGCGAATGAAAATATGCTCTAAAATGGTTTACATCAATGCTACTTGTTCTTTGGCTCTACCTTCTGTATAAAAATTTTACTTGAGCTCTTAAACTTTAAAAGCAAGAAGTATAGTTCCTATACTTCAACAGACTCTGGTTCAAATTAGTATCCTCTTTATTTGTTCAAAAATAATCCCCTGGTTCTGGTTCTAATAGCGATTCTCTATGATTTATCTATACAGAAACTAAATTTCTGATACGTCTTTAGAACCAAACACTTTAGTTAGTCCAAAATACATATTTTCTACTCCAATTTGGCTCTATAATGAAATTTACTCTTTCATATATTTAATTTGTAAATCTCAAAACAATAAATCTAAACAATGACATAAATACGCAATAGAATAAATATATTCACCGTGCAATAGAATGAACATATAATAAAATTAATAATATAGATGTACTAAAAACTGTTATATACCCTGTACAAACAATATTCTTACCTCTGTTATCCTCATTATAATATTTGCGGGGTACCCATTAGTCTAGTGATCCAAGGAGTAAACGAATGACACCAGTTTTCCGACGCTCCTTCCAAACTCCGTGAATGCCCTGTTTACCTTCAGAATCTCACCTCTTTCTTTCGTAACTCTCACCTTTTCTGTACTTCTAACTGAAATAAAGTAATTTAAATCTATCTCTCAATTCATTGATTTCGTTATTCTTCTTATAAGTTTAGAACTTTAAACTTCGCTAAAAACTAAAAATTCGATGAACTCCAAACATCTCTTTAGTTGTTTGTATCTAATAAGGTCAGTACTTCTATATTTCTCAAAGCTTATCTCTTTCCTCTTACTGTTTGAAAGAGACATTGCACTTGACATTGTTCTCAACACATTTCATCATCTAATAGTTTACTCAAAGCATAAACTATCTACTCTTTATCCTCTTTTTACTGTATTTTACTCTTATCGGAGTTAATAAAATGTTTGGTTCAGTTATATTAAACAAAACCTATTGCTCTGAACATTCGCTGAACTCTTTTATACTTAAAGTTCTTTTATGGTAATTCTCATCCATACTATTTCCCATCATTTCTCTTACATAACTCTTTCTCTTATTTATAACTCCTTAAAATTTATTTTAGAACATGTAACAGCAATACCAATAAAATTAAATATATCTCTTGTAACCTCTAACCACAAGTAATTTGTACAAATATAAAATTCTGTATTTCCAATCCCTCTCATTTCTTTTTTTTTTTTATTGATTTATTTTATTGGTTGCAGCTCTTGTAATTCTTCAAAAACTTTTATTACATACATCTATCTCTAACTCATAATGATTTAATAGTCTATACTCTTAATTTACCTCTAGTCGTCTAACGTGTCACTTTTAAAACTTCGAGATTGTAATTTATACTCCTCGTGTACCTCTACTAATTTTAAGTGTCACGTAACCCTTTAACTTATAGTGTATAGCTCTAATGTTTTTTTTTATTATACTTTAGCGTCTTTCGATCTTAATGTTGTCATCATCACTGTCTTTGTGGTCGAACTTATGCAGTTCTCTCATCTGTCACGGAATTGTAGAAATGACTCGATATGTAATTTTACTTACAACTCTATTAGTAGATTATTCTCAAAAAAATAAATTTACCTCTAGTGCACTCTCTTTGTGAATTCCACTAAACTCATAAATTAAAATCTACGATATTTTAATTTGCAAATTATTCTACTTCTACTTATAATCTAACAAAGAAGCCGATATTGCAGACCTGTATTCTAAATGTATAGAGAGATATTTTAATTGTCGTTTTAAATTACCATGTATTCTAAATTCCCATAAAATTTCACAATAATTTCAAGTTCCTGGCCGGGCTCTAGTAAACTACAAGAACTCTAACCTCTGCATTAAATTTTTTTGCAGTACTTTAAACAGGTAATTTCAAATAAAATTTAAGTCATTCGCGTGCTTCTGGACTGAAAAAACGAACATCAATTTTCCTCAGTTCGAAACTGAGACTCGGCTCTCTTGGCTGCACCGAACGCGTGCTCGCACCCAATTCCCGAGATTGATTCTACGCACGGCAATGGAATCTATCAGAGGTAGGTAGGCCTTGTGCTTACACGGGGTACGGACAAGATCACTCGACTTCCTAGTCGAAACCAGAATTCCTCGGCACAGCACGCTTCCATCTGATCACGACCCCGAAACAATCAGCTGAGTGCTTTACATGGATGTAACCATTTTTTTGACTCACCGTAATTGTAAAGTGGTAGAAAAATTAACGGCGTACGTGCACCGGTGCTTGTGTGCGCACACACGTGTGTGTATTTGTGTGTAACGAATCATACGTTTTTATTTCTCTAAGTGTCTCTAATTTTATCCGAATATTAAAAATAAAAAATAAAACTCTTTTCCTCTTTCCCCATTCATATGCATTGTATATACTAATACACATCCACATATATACAGGGTGTTAAAAAACGATCGCATTGTACGTTTACCATAGATAAATTGGCTAATTTTAAGACGAAAGTCATCAATAAATTTTTTTTCTAAACA
>JAPYYV010002680.1:0-24782 GCA_030522625.1 Copidosoma aretas
AAATTTAATAATTTGGACACCATATTGGATTTCTTGCCACCATATTGGATACGCCATGTTGGATTTTGACAATCTACCATACAAAGATTGTAGGGGTGTCTCACAGCTACAATTTAAGCTGTAAAACAACCTGACCTGTCGCGAATTTTTTTTCTTGTAACCTTTTTTTGCTAGAAACTCGGTTTTTTCCGGCTTCCGACCGCCATATTGAATCAGCCATCCTAAATTCGGGCATAAAGCCACATGACATAAATTTCATAAAAAAACGAAAATTTTAAGCCCAAAACTATCTCTGGAGGTGCTTCCAAATTTTGGCCGTAGCACTTATCCGGTTGACGCGTTTTGACCCATATATATATCTAACTATATGTAAATACATAGTGATAAGGACTAAATTATTTTAGCCCCACTCACGCCCCCCCTTACCCCCCTCAGCCCCCCTCAATTCACGGGTAAATTCGTTATATTTTTAAGTGATTTGCATGATCATCATTTGCTTGTAGCCCCCCTCACCCCCTCCTTACGCCATCCGCGCCCTCAAAGAATCGATTGTTTTTACCGTAATTCCACGTAAAAAATTATTTTTCTAATTTTTTAATGCCCCCCTCCGCCCCATTACACCCCATTCCTTTCTCAACCCCCTCACCCCCCTTTAAAACTTATAAATTTTTCAGGTTTTCACCAGTCCCTCCTCACAAACTTAGAAAATTTTCAGGTTTTAACCAGTCCTACTTGAAAGCTTATACATTTTTCATATTAAAACTAGAATTCCTTATCTTAAACATACAAATTTATCATCCATTACTATGTAGTCAAGCGTTTGAATGATTTTATTTTGATGAATCTTTAAACGATTATCATACTATTTAAAATAATATATAAGTCTCAAAATTTGAGTAATTATTATTTAAATGATTTTTCCACTCCACCTTGTGGTAATCATTCAGGAGCGCTTTTTTTATAGTGGTTTCCCCATCGGTTTTGGTAGCATAAGCATTATACTAGCTTAAATTAACTTAAGTTATTATACGACACACGTTACTTTATACGTTTCTTATACCACTTTAATGATACCAAGATAATATGCCTACTCCACTTATTAATCCTGATTTAAATTGAAAATAATTTTCAACGAATTTTATTATAAAGAATAATAATTAATTATAAATCAAACATTTAATTATCATCATTAAAAATTTCTTTTCCAAACAATATTGTCAATACTATTGTTATTATTCGAGTGGTATTGTATACATATATTATTTGGATTTTTGCATCTGGACAATGCTACATATAATTGTCCATGAGGAAATAATGGCTTATTCAAGTGAATACCTATTTTATCAAAACTCTGACCTTGAGATTTATTTATAGTCATTGCAAATGCTAATATTATTATAAATTGATTTCTGTATAAATGAAAATTTAAAGAAGTATGGTTTCCAGAAAATCATGTTATTCTAGGTAAAGCAACTTTATTTTCAATTTTTTTACCTGTAATAATTTTAACTTCAATGTTTCACTTTAATAATTTGGTTATCTTCAATCGCGTGTCATCAAAAAGTGCATTATTATTATTTAAATTTCTTAATAACATTACGATTGCTCCTATTTTTAAATTCAGTTTATGCGGAAAGATCTTCTAGAATTTTATTCAACACTTCTGTGGGAAAATTAATATAAATATCATCATAAGATTTATCAACTCCTTATGTATGTTGCTTTGTTAATACTGTATTACGTTACTTTGTTTCCTTCTATATGATTTAAAATTTTATCATTTAAAAAAATGGTGTATTCATAATTAGTAATTAATGTAGCACTATTCATATTTGAATTTAAATTTTTTCCAAATGTTTTCGAGCAAACGTCTGTTGTTATCCAATTGTCTGAAATATTGAATTTTTCGATTATTCCGTTTCCAATATTTAACTACATGTTAGAAAAATTTTCATTAATTAATCGAAAATTCGTATTTAAATAAAAAATTTTGAATAACCTCCATAAATATGATGATTTTATTGTTTCTTTGATTATTATGCTTCTATTACTATTTGTGATAACTCGTAAGATTTAACGAAAATCTCCTCCCAATACTATTAATTGTCCTCTAGAAAGTTTGTCATTGTTACATAAATCTCTCAAAGTATTGTTAACAATTTCTTATGCTTTCTGCAGTATCATTGACGTTTCGTCCCATTCAATTATATCAAGTTCTCTTAATTTTTTTCTAATCAAATCAAATTCAAAAGATGAACTTTCCATATTATTTTAATCCTACAGTAATTTGAAAGTTATATGACTTGGCATACCTTTTGGAAGCAGAATTGACGCAATACCTGTCCACTCCATACATATAATTTTTTGTTTTTTTGAAATAAAATAATAAATTATAGTTTTGTAGAAAAATGTTTTTCCAGATAATCCTGGACAACCAATGAAATAAATCTTATTACTTCCATCCCATAAACATCTAAAAATATAGTTTTGTGCTTTATTCAATACAGGGTACAAATCAATAAACATTTTTTTACTGTCTTTAACTTCTTCACAATCGTTTTCCACATCTACAATATAATTTTCTGGAATAGGTAGATTAAAGTTTTTACAAGACTTATTTTTTGATTTAAAAATACTGTTCATATGTAAAAGAGCTTGATTTTTTTTTTTTCAACGAATTCTTCAGTAAATTTTCATTCATATTATCTCTATCCATCATCACCTTAAATATTTTCTGCAAGTAAAAACAATGCAAATAATTTGTTTAACTAATTTGGTAGCATAATAACACTTGCTTTTTCAAAAATGTTTAAAATTTTTAAATTATTTTCAATAAGACCCATACTTATTGCTGTTTCTTTAACACTGGTGTATAATTTTCCTTCGTATGTTTTTAAATCTTTAAATCAAGTACAACCTTTTTTTTTGTTTGATATTAATTTCGGAAAAATCTTTTACGGTTTTTTGGAGAAATAACATTTATTCTACTGATTGCATTATGTTTCCTAGAACGTGGTCGTTGTTCCCATTGTTTCTTTACACTATTAAAAATGTAATATTCAGGGATGTTTGCATACTTTAAATTTTTAGCAAAATCATCTATTTTATTTGATTTAAACCATTTTTTTAGTTGTGTTTTATAATTATCTACAGATTCAGAAATTTTTTTTCTTGACATACTATTTTTGTTTTTGTTTTTAAGATGAATGGGATAATTAACTACGCTAAGGCTCCTAACGCAAATAGGATATTCTTGTAAGTGCCATGCTGCTTTCATTTGACCTTGATAACGTGCATTAATGTACTGCTTAATTTCATCGTAAACTTCATTGTCAGCATTTGATTCTTTTTGTATTTTACAAAATGCTCTATCGTTTCCTTTGTGAATATAATTATATAATTATTTCGTACTTTGTATTGATACACAATACTCAACACTTATATGACAATTATATTTAATCAATGAAAATTTATTGTACGGTACAACCATTGAAGCATCAACTAAAATTTGTTCATCAGTCTTCTTTATTCTATATATATTTTGATCCAAAATATTATTTCTTCTTTTATATTCTAGATAACCGTTTTTTTATAGAAATACTATCACTAAAGTTTTTTGAAAAATCCTTTTTACAAATTTTCTCATTTTTATTCAAACATCCCTTATTAAAATGAGGAAGATTAACACTACAATTTTTTTACATGCTTACATTATGATTGAAAGTAATCGGATGAACTTTTTGAGAAATAATCAAATTAATTTACGTATCGAATGTTATTTATGTTTATTACATCATATTATCATAGTTCATTATATATCACACAAAATTTTGAAAAAAAACATAAAATTGAAAACCTTTTTATTTTACTTTTAACGTATATAGGCGGGCCACGATACATGCAACATTATTATCAAGATGCGATGGCAATTATGAGAAAATGTGGTAGGCCAGATTTATTTATAACTGTTACATGCAATCCCAAATAGAAAGAAATTAAAAATGTATTGAAAGACTTTCCTAAAAACACTTTACTAAATGACATACCAAATATAACAGTAAGATTGTTTCATACAAAGTTACAATTTATAGTTGTATGAACAAAAGTATGTCCAAGCCTCCCCCTGCTCCCCTCCGCTCCGCCTTAGCTCTCTACAGGTCCCCCTCAAATCACGTAGTTATTCGTTCATTTTTACGTGATAACTAACCCAATTTTTTTTGGGTTAGCTCCACCCCGCTTCTCTCGCTGGGGAAAGCTGTGAATATATTTATTGGTAGTCCGTACCAACCTCCACGCCTTAATTATAATTTTCAGTAAAGCACTAGATGTTTGAGAAAAGTTGTCAAAAAATTCCCATGTTTTAATCATAGTCCTTTACAGATTTAACATATTTTTATAATAGATCACTGTATTTCGAAATCGTTAAAAGATAAATGAATAGAATATGAATCGTTAAAGAATACTTAAGGGAGCTTTCCCCACGCTGTACTACATTTGTAATACTAGCAAAGTCCTTTTTTGAAATGCTACACTAAAATGATATGGAAAGCGTGATTATATTTTTGAGAGCTCAAAACAAATAATTTTATAATATTAGAAATAATCGTTTGACCGCATGGTCTTGATAAAAACCAAAAAATAACTTTTTTTATCAGTTTTAACATAGTGTTCCAACCGGAGAACGTCTGTCCCGATACTAGTCACAAACTCAAGAAAACTCCCTAACTTTACCGTACCTCGTTCCGTTATACCGGACTCCGAACCTCCGGGAGATCTGGTACAGCTACCTAGCTTGGAAAATCCAGCTTACACTGTAAGGAAAACTAGAAGGGAAATAAAGGTACTACTCCATACACAAAATTCGAACCCGAAAGGTAACTTTCAACTGGGTCCAGCACCATGTATTCGGCCGAAATACCATCTCTAAAGAAAATGGCTACTGACTCTGGCTTCTCTCTACGGGCCTGTATATCCATGTATCCATCACTTTTCTGGCCTTCTCTCTGCTTGGCCTCGGCACACTATCCGCATCAATACCTATCATCCACTCAAAACTCAGACACACTCAACTCTCTTAACTCTCTCTCTCTCCCTCACTTTTTGTATACCCAACACGGTCATTATACTACTTTTAAACTCCCTAAAAACACTGCAACACTCTGGCTGGCCTTATCTCACGACTCAGCTTCAACACGGGTATCTCTACAAAAAGATGGCCATCCACGCGTACGGCTTTTCTCCTGTACTAGCGCGAAAATGATGGCCGCTGTAGAAAACTACTCAAACACTCACGTATGCACACACTCGTCTCTACGCCCACTAACCCACACACATGCTGGCCTCGACACTAATTATTCCTCTATTTCGCACACTCTATTACACCTCAAAATATTCTACTTATACCCTCTTCTCCTATATGACCCTGGTCCCGCCCTAGACTCTATCTCGGCCCTCTGGCTCGTCTGCTCGGTCCCGCGCTTTCTCGGCATCCAACTTGGCTGGTCGCGTTTGCTCAGCTCGGCGTGAAACGGTGTTTTGGCGGCTTATTCCCCGGCTCTTTCCTGAGCCCGTCGCCAAATGTTGTCTCGTCCCGCGTCCGTTCTGGCACCCCATTTGCTTCTCGTCAACCCTATGTACGGTATTGATTACTAACACGAAAAACTAAACCTCGTGAGGCCGAAAACAAAAGTCTGGAACGACTCCATATCTACTGTCCGAAGTACTCTCCCGCCTAGAAATTTATTTAAATAAGTGTCTCGGCTTTTGCTAGATTTTTTTTTAATGCTTGGTAAATTCCTTAAATAATTATAAATGGAACAACTAGAATAAATTTTCAGAAATATTTAGCGTATGATAATTTATGTGCAATCGTTTGTACGACAATTAGTTTCTGAAGTCAGCACATGACAATTACATTTTTTTTAAGTCATATCTAAATTTTGTTAGGTTATATTGATCTTCATATTAGTTATTTGATATTTCTGATTTTTTGTTTTCTGCCATTGCAGCAAATATTTTTGGTAAGGAAATTTATTTTTCATTTTTAAAAAATTCATTGTATCTTTGCTAATTCATCCGGTGAACAAGTTTACATGAAAATTTTTTATTCTAAAATCCTTTATTTTTGGGATATTGTAAAATTATTGAAACAAAAAAACAAGTTTCTAAATTCATTTTGTAATATGAAGCTATGATCCGGAACGTGTTCATATTAACTCTTTAATGACATAATACATGCACCAAGATGTTTCGTTTAAGTCATGTAGATAACTTTTAATCTGAAAAGGAATTAAAATGACCTGACTCCTCATTTATTATACGAAAATCGTGTACTACTAAAATATTTACATGTAAAATGATAGTATGCATGTAATAATTTATTCGCAAGGGATAAAATTGTTGTAGATTCACTGCAACCTATCTTAATTTAATTTTTTATATACGTTTAATCTATCTTGTTTGAAATTTGTTATTAATAATTTGTAGTTCATGCCCAAAAAAGAGTAATTTGCATATGTATAATTCGAAAACTTATTTTTATACAAACGATTGCACATAAGTCACGATACACAAAATTTTTCTGAAAATTTCTTCCAGTCACTCCATCTTTAATTATTTATGGAGTTAAACAAGCTCTAAGAAAGAAAATAGAACAAAAGTCGAAAAGACACTTTGTAACGTCGTGGATGAAGCTAACCTGTCATTGTATTCTTATATATACGCTTGTCATCGGCGGCCACCAAAATACAATGAAATCAATAATAAAATTTATAGGTATATTCTATAACACGTTTTATACTGTGTATTTTTGCTGCCACCGATGACATGTCCGAGAAGAGGAGAGGAAAATATGCTTTACAACAGCAACAGCCCATAGCAAGCAGAATCAGCAGCTGTATATTTGGGTATATGTATATACGAGTATGTGTGTGGCAGAGATAGATAGAAAGGTGATGGGTCGGTGACGAGTAGTCACGCAAGCAACGCACAGTGGGAGAAAATCTACTTTTTTTTTACCAAAATCAGACCTCTAGCGATTTTATAAAAAAAAAAAAATACGTCGGTACTCGGAAGAACATGTCCTACAATGTTTAACTGCTCCAATTTTGATATCACTTAACGTAAAAAATTATCCGTTTCAAAATGTCTTATAAACATAAAACTGAAAAAATGAAGAACAACTTTTGTTGAAAACTCTGTATTTATAGGTTTCTGACGTCGTTGATCACGATTCTGGTGTCAGATTGTAGGAATTTAAAATGGCTTATTCAATTTGGCTGACAAAAACATAGATTCTCTTAACAAGACTTGCTAGGGAGGAGTTTTTCAGGTTACGAGTCTGGTTCATGTAAATTTGGATTGACGTATTCATTATGTCGGGCGCTAATACAAAAACAGTTACCTTACATTTCAGTATTGTTCAATTTTTTCAAAGAAAGCACCCGATAGAGTGAGACGTATGTGGAGCTTCAAGAAGAGAGAGTAGTGTGGGCAGCAGATATCGCGTAGTTCAAGACTTTTGTATTATGGCTCGGGATGTTTAGTTTTTCGTGTCATTAATCGGTGCCATACTGCGAGTTGACAAAAAGCAAGTCGGGCACCAGGACGGTCGTGGAAGGAGACAATGTTTGGCGACGAGCTCAGGAAAGAGCCGGGGAATAAGCCACCAAAACACCGTGTCGCGCTGAGCTGAGCAAACGTGACCAGCCGAGTTGGACGCTAAGAAAGTGCGGAGCCGAGGAGACGAGCGAAAGGGCGGAGACAGAGTCCGGGACGAGACCGGGGCCATGTAGAAGAGAAGAATGAAGTTGAGTTTTTTGAGGTGTAAAAGAGTGTGTGAAAGAGAGAAATAATTATAGTCGAGGCGAGCATGTGTGTGGGTTGGTGGGTGTAGGGACGAGTGTGTGTATACAAGTGTGTTTGAGTAGTATTCTACAGCGGCCATCATTTTTGAGCTAGAACAAGGGAAAAGCTGTACACGCGAGTGGCCATCTTTTCGTGGCGATACGCGCACTGAGAGAAAACTAGCGTACCTGCTCCACCAGAGGTAGGGCAGTTGTTACCTAACTCATACCATAGCAGAAGAGGCCCAAGGATAGTGTAGTTGCTGCATTAAACTTGGGTAGAAGCTGCACAAGTCTTGCGGTATACGCGCTAGCCAAGCGCATGGTGCAGCAGCAACGTTAGTCACGGTGTATTCTAGTGAATATATACTCTATGTTAATAAGGCTCTTAATAAGGTTGTTAATAAGTCAATAATAAGGTAAAACACTAATATTTATGAGTTTTAAATATTTTATTTATACTGATACTTTTATCATTATTGACACCGTTTGTTTTTAACATTACACAAAACATAAAGCACATACTGATCATATATATAGAGTTTTCATAGTATTTACATATTTATATTCTAAATGAATGATTGCTGTGCACCAAAATCTCATAAAAAATCATTTTTTTGGAGTAAAAATGTATTCTAAACAATTTTTACTCTTGTCATATTTGTCTTGGAAGCTGAGGAAAAAAGTTATGGAGAATTTAAGTTTTCTAAATCTTTAGAATTTTGACAAACACCACATTTGAAGCAATCAGATTTAACCTTCTCCATACCCTTTTAAACAAGACACCTACAAAAGTACATGATTGTTATATTCCTATATATCTCACCATGTAAAACTTTTGTTGGTTTCTCATTTAGAGAGGCATTAGAATATGTTCAGACGGATTGCTTCAAATAGGGTGTCTGTCGAACTGGGATAGATGGAGAAAACTAAAATGCCATCTTATCTCTTTTCTTAAGCCTCCTGGATAAATATGATAAGAGTGAACAATTGTTTGAAATATATTTTTACTCCAAAAAAATGTTTTATTATGAAATTTTGATGCACAGGAAAAAAGTTCAATTTGGATAGTAAAGACCGATAGCTGGAATTCTGAATTGTAGGACTCCAAACTAGTCTGGTTGCTTTACGTATGGAAAAATTCGGGGTTTCTCTTTTGAAAAGAGTAAAAGAGTCTCTAATTAAGAATAGTGAAAAAATTGACTTTAATAATGAAGTCATTTTACTTGAAATATTTTACATAAATCTAAAATTAAACTCCATAAAAATAATCATAAAATTATTTTCTATTTTGATGATGTTGTAGCATGTTACATGTGTAGAAACAGGATTACTTTACTTATATACAAGTATGGCTAAATCAACATGAGCCTTTTTTCAAAATCATCATCCATGGTCAACCACTTGTTTACAAAAGCAATAATTTTCAAGTGTATAACTCAAAATATGTAATTTTAACTTAAAAACGATCAAGATTTAATTGCTTCTTGAATAAAATGTATTAATAGTCCTATTCTAACTCTTTTTAAAACGACCAAGCCAAAATAAGATATAGCAGTTTATAGGTTAGATACTTTGCCAGTACAAGACTTACTTTCAAATTGATCCTATAAATTCTGAGGTAGATTGTATTTGGAGAAGAAATCGTCTATGGTAGCTTTGTCTATCGTTTATATATTAGAACTAGTTATATTAACGCGCATCAGATAATTATAAACAACAAACATATATACTTATACGGTTTGCGCTGTTGTTGCACTGCACACTTAAGAATCTAATGCAAAGATGGCAGGAGTAGTAGTGGCTGCCCCGTTGTGCTAGTGTTACCGACGCACAACTCTGGAGTGCGAGCTCCCCTGACTTGTGCAGCTGCTGCATAAGTAACCAAGTAATTATAAACAACAAACATATATACTTATACGGTTTGCGCTGTTGCTGCCCTGCACACTTAAGAATCTAATGCAAAGATGGCAGGAGTGGTAGTAGCTGCCCCGTTGTGCTAGCATTACCGACGCACAACTCTGGAGTGCGAGCTCCCCTGACTTGTGCAGCTGCTGCATAAGTAACTAAGGTAACTTGGGGCATTTTGTGTGGTACTTGCACATGCTCGGACGGAGGATACACTAGTTTTCTCTCTGTGCGTGTTAAAGCTTAGTGGCGAGATCAGGCTGACTAGAGTGTTGCAGTATTTTTAGGGAATTCGGAAGCAGTATAACGACCTTGTTAGGTATAAGAAAAATGACGTGAAGAGAGAGAGAGAGAGCTAAGGGAGTTAAGTGTGTCTGAGTTTTGAGTGAATGATAGGTATTGATGCGGATAGTTTGCACGCCGCATACCTGCAGCCAAGATGCCAAGGCCAAGCAGAGAAAAGGCTGCAATATTAATGTATACATGGATATACAGGCTTATAGAGAGAAGACAGAATCAGTGCAAATTGTCACTAGAGAGTATAATTTGGCCAAATAAGTGATGCTTGGCACAATTGAAAGTTGATTATCGAGTTTGAATTTTGTGTGTAGGGTAGCAACGTTATTTCTCTTCTAGTTTTCCTCACAGGATTAGCTGGCTCTTGTTAGCCAGGTAGCTTCGGCAGACCTCCCGGAGGTAAGGAGTCCGGTATAACGGGACGAGGTACGGCAAAGTTAGGAAGTTTTGTTTGAGTTTGTGACGTGGTGTTGAGACAGCCATCTCCAGCTAATACACTACTTTACAACTTATTTAAAAATTTTTTTCCGGTTTTTTTTTCGAATATGCGCTCAAGGGATGTTGCAAAATTTTATAAAATAATTTTCTTTTAACTCTTGAAATTTCAATCAATAATTCTTTACCATTTTAGTGTAGCATGTTAAAAAAGGATTTTACTGTTGTTAAAAGTTCGTCGCAAAACTACTTTATCTTTACCTCGTCGCAAAACAAAAATTCCCTGTTTGTTCTAATTTTGTCAAGAAAAATTTGTAACTTCCTGATTGAATATTATTTACTTTATGTCTCGGTTGTTGCAGAAATGTCTCTAATATGCCGCAAAATAGTCTTAAGTTCAGCTTGAATTTGTCGCAATATATGAAAAACACTTTTAGGTTTATCGTGGAAAAGTGATTACTTTTCTAAGTTTCTCTTGGTCTTCAATTTACTATCAAATTTATTGCAATAAGTTGCTTTGTTATGTTGCGATTTAACGTTAAAAAATTCGTGACTCTTAATAAGTTGATCGTTAAACAAACATTTAAAATCGTATGAGTATTTTTAGACTACGGACTACAAAAGTAAGCGCATCGTAAGGCAATTTTCGCTGCGTGGGGTAGGAGGAACTCTTGTTTAATCCTACCATCTTAATTCTGATCGTGATTGTCCCAGCAGTCGCCGTCCGGGGATCTTTAATCACGAGCTTATTTAGTGCGAGCGCCCCCATTTGACCAAGAGCAGACCTACTGCTTCACTATTTATTAACGTTTTGCTCGTTACTATCCAGTTTTTATATTTATTAACGCCGTACTGTAAGGCAGCTCGCGCTGCTGAAAAAGCATTCGAAATAGAGTTAAAATAAACAATAGTGTATTGTATGACTTTTTTTAAAACTAACGCCGAATAAAGTAAGAGGAGAAACGTTATTTAATGAATTCAAAAACACATCACAACATAAAATATGAATTTTTTGAAGATACAGCGGTTCCTATGGGTTTTATCGAACATGATTCTGAGATTAATTATATTTGCGAAGAACTAGTGCATTTATGTTACCTTAATCATCGCGACATTTTTGTTGCCTGGTTTATGATTTCGAAAATATTCACGGTGATGAAGTTTAGAATGCATTTAAGAATACTATTTCTGAAGATTTTATGAATCACGAAAAAACGCCTTGCTCTTCTATATATGAATGAAAGTTTCGAGATAGAAGAAAATTGTTTCAAATTTTTCAATTTAACGATCCTAATAAATATTAAACTAGAAAAATAGGATAATACTAAAGTCATTAAATTTCGTACACAAATGTTTAAATATATGTTTTAATATTGAAACAAAGATGTATTTATTTAACATTAATAGTGAACGAAATAGTAAACAATTTATATATTGATTGCAGTGCAGGTTCAGGTAAAACATTTTTGTCATTGGATTATTATTTTATATCTTAAAGTAAAAAATGACATTTATGGCATGGACTGGTATAGCATTATTACCTTTGAAATAAATGTAAAGGTATAGAACTTTTCGTTTGCCTGTAGCTATAAGTAATATTAAAAGCTCATTGTGAAAATTTACACGGGACAAAAAAATTGCGAGAAGTAGATTTAAATGTATGAGATAAAGCTTCCATGATCATTATAAAAAGCTTTCGAAATAGCCGATAGAACTTTGCGTGATTTTTGTATTACGGATATCTCATTCGGAAACAATTTTATGGTACTGGGAGGAAATTTTCGCAAAATTCTTTCAATTTCAAATAACAGTGATAGAAGTATGATAATTTCTGAAATTATCAAATCATTATAGCTTTGGTCATTATTTTTTATTTTAAAATTAGGTATTATTAATTGTTTAAATGATACATAGTTTTAAAAGCTCATATTGAGTATAGAAAAAGGACAAACACAATATTTTGGAGTTCCTAGAAAATAGAAGACCCATAATGTTTGCTCAAAATTTTTGGTCAATATATTTATTGTTTTATTAAGAATGTAATAAGCACATCTTATAATAAATGCACTTGTTTATGATGACAATAACATTTTAATCTAATTTAAAGAAAAAATGGAAATTTAGTACAGCATGGTTTATGCAACTTATAAAGGTGTCAGTAAATCAGACAATTACATTCATTTATATTTTCCGATTAAACTATTTAGTATTTATGAAGGCGTACCACCCCATGAGCTCAATTTAATAATTGGAGCAATAGCTATGTTAATACGAAATTTAAGTATTGCTAAAGGCTTATATAGTGATCCCAGATTACAAATTTTAAAAATAATTAAATATCAAATTTAAAGCTAAAATTATCATTGGAGAAAAAGTTAGAGAAAAAGTTTTATATCACTTAAAATACTTCTTCATCACCTTTTATTATGTACAGGAAGCAATCTCCTTTAGTCTTAGAGTTTTCCAAAAATCTTAAAGTAAAAGTTTTGATAAATTTGGTTTTTATTTGAAAAAACTATTATTTTTCTCTGGGCAGTTTGACGTTGCTTTTTTACAATGCAGAAGTAAAAATGATATTTTTGTACAAATTAACCGAAATGATGATTTAAAAATAAAAAGTATAGTTTGGAAATAAATTTTCGATGTCGACTAAATTAAAACCAAAAATTACTCACTTTATTCTATGTAATGCTCTTGAATTGCACGTAATCTCATTGCATATAACATCAAGAAAAATAACTGTGAAAATTAAAAGAAAAAAATCATAAAAATCTGTTTCAGAATTATAAGACAAATTATCATAATTTTTTTTAAATATTCCGCATATCATTTTGACGTAGACTGGAAGAAAATACTGATATTTAATATTTGAAAAACATTTTTTACAACTATATTTTTTGTATCCATCATTTAATTAATAAAGTCTTTTTTCATTTATAAATCACTTCGTTTGTTTATTCAAAAGTTTTGGTACAGTATGCACAAAAAAATTCTGAGATCTGTATCCATTAGTCTTTTCGTGGTACGTAGGGATGTTGGTACTAAATAATCACTTTCGTGGACCGCGGTTCAAATGATGAGTAAGTTTATCTATTGTTTTTGATATATTATAATTTTTTTATGTTGAATTATGATAAATAATAGATTACATAATTTTTGAACTTATGGACAATTTAAGAAAAACATTTAAGCGCCTAATCGCAGTACCTTAAAGGTCTTGAAGGAATTTGCTAAAAATATCAATCATATAAAGTAATTATGAAAAACAAATTCATAAAGAACATGACGAATTCCTATTTATTTCAAAACGTAAACTACCTTTAAACAATAACTTAATAATTAACAAAAATATGTCCAAGGTTTTATGATGATTAATTTATTATCTTGTTTATTTAACTTTTTTTAAAGGTTGTATTATACAATTTTTACTAGCAAATACAACGGGAAAAATTTAAGTCTTGTTTTAATTAATTTAAGTTAGTAGAAATCCTATGTTTCTATATTTTCGGTAGAATTAGAAAAAATAGATGATTGATGTTTGGTGTAATGAGTCTTTAATTGACATCAAAAGATTTAGATAGACGTATAATTTAGAAAAAATATATCATCTAGTAGAGTATGGTGCGGCTTACACTTCTTTCTCAATAATTCTATTTTTCTCTCAAATTTTAAAAATATAATGGGAAGTTGTAGGTGGTTTATCTATGGGTGTAGGGAAAAGTATATGTAGTTATTCAGTTTGGGTTTTTGTTATTGATTTTGACCGTTTTCGGAATGACTTAGGAATATAAAAAGCATTTTAAGGATTAAAAAATTGCCAGATTTTAACAGCGCTCGATAGGATTCAGAAATGTGGGGGGCTGCAGGGAGGATTAGAAAATTTCGAAACTTCCGATGTTCTCGAAACAATATGAAAATGTAGGTGGGCTGCGGGGGCTGTAGTGGGATGAAGAAATTGGAATATTCAAAATAGCGGGGAAC
Source organism: Copidosoma aretas (assembly GCA_030522625.1). Lineage (NCBI taxonomy): Eukaryota > Metazoa > Arthropoda > Insecta > Hymenoptera > Encyrtidae > Copidosoma > Copidosoma aretas. The sequence goes on from JAPYYV010002680.1 coordinate 14,466, forward strand.
CTAAACGAATTCTACCTTATTTTGTAATTGATACGCAGCGGGGAGGAGGGGGTATTACCCACATTTTGTTAGGATAAAATTACAGAATATCACTCAAATTTTCCCCTTTTTTGTTTGGGGCCTAGAAAGGGGGGGGGGGAGGGGGAGTGAGTTGCCAATCCTATAAAAATCATCATAGAATATATAAATGATATATGTGTGTATAAAATAATGTGTGAAGTATGAATTGCCAAATTTAACTACTTTAATAAAGTAGGGGACAAAATAAATTAATTCACAATATCATTTGTGGGGGTGAGGAGGACACTTAGATGGGTTTTAAGCGAATGCGGAGGAAGGATGTAATAAGTTTACTGAACAATAATTTTACTATTACAAGAAACTGAGCGAAATAGAACACCTAAAGTATAGTGGTGGGGCTGAATGCAGGAAAAGGGGGAAACGGGGTGAGAGAGAGATGAAAAAATGTTACTAATTCGAGAAAACAGGAAAATTAACAAAATTTTACCTTATTTTGTGAAAAGTGCGTGTTTGCGGAGAAAGAGGGATGTCAAGGTGCTTGAAAAAGTGTAAGAAGGGGCTGTAGCGTGGTGTTGAAGCTCAAATCAGAATACTTTGTGTCAGAATCAAAGGGAAAGAGAGCTTTTATCCTTTATTGTAAATGGATGTTGGTAGGCTAGCTGGGATGATAGGAAGGTGTGGGGCACAGCTTCACTAAATCTACTGTAGATGTACAGCAAGATACGTATGAAACATTTAACATAATTAAAGACCAAAAATAAATTTGCCCTTTAAATATTCCGGATTCAATAGTTTTTCGTTAAAAAACAATACAAAATTTTTCATAGGTGCTTTTAACAACACCCTTATTGGTCGTGGCAGCTGCAATTTCAGAACAGCTGTTTGTTAGCATTTTTTCCTTACAGCACTTTCAAAATATAGGAAAAATTTTTGAGGCGTGTTTTTGCTTTTTTTTTAATTGTAAAGATTAAAATCGACTCTTCGGAATGAATGTCGATTTTTTGAATTCATGAAAAAATTTTTATTGATTATTACTTATTATCAAAAATAAGTACGGACGTTTAGTGTTGAGGGAAGCTAATATAATTTTATCTAGATGAGCCGCGTGTATGATATAATGTATATCAATTGTTTGCTTGTATACTTGCCATATATTCTCACTTTTAAACATGATTTTTTATCCTATCTTCCTATAATTAGTTCAAAAAATGCACTCCTTATGATTGTTTGACGCATGATAGTAGTAGATGATAATAACCTAATGATTATCATCCAAGTTATTTCATAAGCTACTAGATTTTTGTTTGCATTTCTTAAGTAACAGTTTTTTTACTCTTTTTAAACAAAGCATTTATTGTATAATAGTTCATTGTATAATAATTTTGTGTCCTTGATATTTCCATTATCTGTCTTCCTTCTGAAATATATATGTCGATATTCTGTACCTTTCTCTTTTCTTATAGTTTTTTTATGAATGTGTATAACTTCTGGTTCGTCTGAGTCGTTGACGGGATAATATTTTTGCTCTTGCATCATTTTCTGAATTGTTATTACTTAGTGTATATCTTTATTTATTGGACTCAAGTGATTTTTTTTACAAATATGTTATGATATTGCAGTTGTTAGATAATTCGTTTTTTTTTTAATATTTAGCAGTATATCTAGGCATCCTTTCTTAATGCTTTGGTCCATGTCCACAAGTTATTTCGGTTTAGAATACTTCATTTTTACGGCACTCACTTATTCATATCATCTTTTTTCCAATATATCTCATATAGTATTTTTAAATTTATTGTACACCTTTTTACTTTCTATTATTAATTGATTGAACTCATTGGCTCTATTTTTTTTCCAATCATCAGCATGTGAATTTATCACACCGTTTTTTTTAAATTTGTATTTGAGCTGTTATAAAAAAATAATTAAGTTGCATTAGATTTCACTTAATAACATTTTTACTTTAAAAATGTATGTATTCCTGCAGCTTTGTCAGTCCTATCATTTCAATAGCCTCAATTAAAGACTATTCCAACTCAGATATGTAGATATGTCATGAAGAATATCTTATAAGACTGCTCAAACGAAAAAAATCACAGCTCTACACGCTGCGACGAAAAAAACCTGAGCGCTGTAAGCCGCAACAAAAATAATTTCAGTGCGCTGGGTTACGATGAAAAAAATTACGATGCTGCAGGCTGTTACGAAAAGAAACTATAGCTGTATATATTTCTTCTAGCTTTGTTTTCTAACTATTACACCTATTTTAATTATACTTAAGTATTATTTTAGGCTAGCTTAACTTTTGTTTGTTTATCAAGTCAATTATACGCCATGCTATGTAACTAATTCCCAGTAATCTATACACTTATCCAACTTAACAATTATTTAAAAAATAAGTAAATAATATATTAAGCAGTTGATCCCAAGTGATATAATAAGCCTGCTTGACCTTAAAAAATTAAGACCATTTTTTATGTAATTTCGAAAAAATTACGAAAGTCCTTTTTGTTTTGAAATTGCAAATTAATAATTAATAAAAATGGCTAGCTTCAAATAATAAAATTAATTGTAGACCGATTAAAAAATTTCATTTCAAACAAATTGCGCTACTTTAATGCATGAACGACCAGTTAATCTGGATAGAAGGCACATAGTATCATACATAACCTTTAGAGTATATGGTACTTTTGTTTATTAATTACATAGTTGATGAACCAAAAATTGGGAGTCCGATAACAATTATTAGCTGTATACTATTTTTATTATGAACAGAATAAAACTATACTTGGGAGACGATGCTCAGTAAGCTGATTTGCTTGAAAGTATTTTAAAATATCGATACATTAGAACTCTGTTGAGAGCCGGTAATTCTAGAATGTCTATTTGTTTGCATTCTTCGAAATTCGAGAATTTGAAAAAATAATGTTGGCGTGAGATGCTTCATTTCATTTGATAGTTTGAACAAGCTAGCTCATTAAGTAAGCTTACTTTGCTTACTAGAACTAATATTTATTTTTTAGTTGAATGGTTGAGCGAGGAAGCTTATATGTTTTCGAGCCTTTGTTTCTTTGAGTTATTATTAATTCATTATTAAGATCGACTGCTAGGCATATAATTTATTTCATGCACAAACAAAAGTAAAGCTAGCATTAAATAATAACACACGCCTACAAAAAAAACGTAAATCAAGCCTGTATATCATATGTATTTTAGGCCGCTGAATACAAGAACAGACTCAGAATAGATGTATCAGGCCGTCTTCTATACAGCCTTAAAAATTATTCTATATCAGTACATTAAAAATAAATAAGTTGCATGAAAAAAAACGTTTTTTAAAGAGATACATTCAGTCATGCCTTAAAATAAAAATATGGCTGGATCGTAGTAACAATACAAAATTTGGTCCTATAAGTTCAAATTCCCACCTTAATTAAAAAAAACACGATATATCGTTGTTTTAGTTAATCATAGGTTTATTCAATACATTATAAGCATACAATTTTTTATAAGATATACATATGCATATTTAAAGTGAGATTTGTTCCATGCTATTAGTTTTTATTTTCAACCTTAAAATATTAATGTTTTATTAATATTATAAATCGATTGTTTGAATTCAAATAAAAATTTTATCAACGATTACAGCTTATATTTCTCTGTTATCGAAGTCTTCCAATCTCATTTAAGAGTTGATTTTTTCATACTGTAAAAATTTGTATGTTTCACCTTTAGAGAGCTCCAAATCCGTAATGGTATATTAGTCCATTAATATTTGTAATATATTAAATACAGAGATAGATTCCGTAAAATAGACAATCATTTGTATTAATTTTAGGAATAATTTTTTTACAGGGTATGCAGGTGAGCTGCTAAAGAATATATTTTCTAATTTTATTAATCAATATTAAGGAACTAAGTCATTGAACAAATAGGTAATCATAACCGACACAATATTATTCGATCTATGCTTCATATGAACAGTAGTAGACTGTATGGCGGGTGCACAACTAAGCTTTTAAGGCAGTGATAAGGAAAAGGATTAGTTTAATTTATGCTCCTACGTGGTCTACACAGACTACAAAGAATATATGTTAGGAAAAGAAGTTACTAGGAGCATATTTTTCGTAAAAAGAACTATTAAACTATTTATATACAAGGCGTCGAAAGCCAAGCTACCTTTTATACAAGCAAAGGTAAACTAGTACAGTGAATTTCTTTAGCTTTACGCTTGAAATGCACACTGACTAGCTGCTTTGCAGAGCACTGCGCAAATGGAAATGCATATATAGATGTTTAAATGCTTAAGTTGACACAGAAGAAATATCATTAAAATAGTAAAAATTCAATTTAAAAAAGATGAATATTAAACACTACAACTGTAATTCATTGTATTGATTATTCAAGAATCTGCTAATAGAGCAGTTATAATACGGCTAAAGTAAAATATGAGTTTTATTAAGACGATAAAATTTATAGTTATATAAAGATTTTTAAGAAGTCAAGAAAATATAATAAGTAGATTTTCAAAAACAGAACGTAACTACTGAAATTTATTTTAAGTCATCATACCTAAAATTTAATTCAATCTATAAACGCAAATAAAATACACTTTAAATCCAAACAATATTTGATCAACTTATCAAAATCCACGTATTTGAAATCCTCTGACCAAATCCACATGAAGTAGGATTAAAACAAATTATCTTACTAAAAGAACAGTTTCATACCTGGGCTTATTAGCTTACTACTATTTGAAATAAACCACAAAAATTTTTGTAGCGCAAAAGATTCTTTACATTTGAATGTATAAAATAACTATCAGATAAGCTTCTTCGTCTGTCCAGTTGTTTCATTTTTTATCTGATTATCCTGTTTTCTTTGTTTCAAAAGACCTTCGGCTAGCTTTTTCTTGCGAGTTTTATTCGTGTCTCTTTTCAAATTTCAACAGTAGTCTGCCAATATGTGTTCGTCCCGCAATCAAAGGTATCATTTTTTAGTAATACCAAGATGTTGATGAAATCTTTCGCTTTGCTCCTCATTAAAATTACTTAGGTTTAGAAGTGAGTCTTCATGGTGTGAATCCACGGGATGAAATTTTAAATTTATAAGATGATTTGATTCGTGGAAGTGTAAAGCCCTTTCATACAGGAAAGGTTACTAAAGCAGAATGTAGATCGATTGATTTTTCTTTGCTTTTGTATTAAAGTCTATTAAATTCCACAAACACAAGTAACATTTTGTTGCTTGGTTAGTAGGTTCTTAAGAAATCATGGGTGAAAAATAACGTTTTTTTTTCTTTCTTTTCTGTTAGCAAATTTGAAAATATATGAATAACAAGAACTACATGTAACTCTTGGAATCTACGTGTAAATCATGTTAAGTGTGATATCGGAACAATTTTAATAATTGACTGTTATTATGCCTGAAATATTTCTTTAATTTTTCTGTACAATATTTTCTACATACGACACAAAAATCGTCTCTAGCCTTACAGGATGAAATAGTTACTTGGCAAAAATTCCCCCCCCCCCCTACAAAAAAAAAAAAAACAAAAAAACCAACAACCAAAAAAAAAAAAAAAACAATTTTTAAAAAAACAAAAATAAAAAAAAACATCAAAATTATAACTTTGCTGATAAAACATAAATAGATTTTTAATACACACAGAAATAGAAAATAAATATTTGCTTACTTTCCTTACAAGTTTAGAATTCGTATAAAAAAAATTCAAAATTAAGCACGATGTTGCTAGCGTGGTGTCAGTTCTTGTGTACGATTGTTGATACGTAAAAATTATTTTGTCAATTATTGTAAGTTATTGACACTATAATATATCATATACAGACAGTCAATGAACGATAAAGAAAAATTCTATTGTTAAAACATTTTTTTCCGATAAAATTTCTGAACTGTGTGTTAAAGTAAGGACTAACAGAGCCACTTATGATCTAATTTGACGTTACTAGTGCCTCATTAGTTTAAGCGAGTAGTTACGAAGAAAATAAAGTATCAGATTTTTATACAAATCAAACATTTATTTTTCTAGGTGAAGAATAAAAATTGATAGTATAGAACAAATCCTACTGAAAATATGCACATGTGTATGAAACATAACAGGACATGGTAATTTTGCATCAAATAGACGTATGGTTCAGAATTAAACTAGCTTTAATGTACAAATTTTTATGTTAGTCTAATTTTGTTCTTATCGCTTGTACATTTACTTCCTCCCCTTAAATTCTAATAATTCAGTGCTCAAAGTATCAGTATTATTGTTATGATGCCTTTAAAGCCAAAGACTTGCCGAGCGAGAAAGACTCCTCTTATAGCTTTTCGAATATTCTCGAATAATACGTTCCTGCACATGGAATAAGTTTATTTCTGCTTTATCTTTGACTTCTAATGTAAGAACTTATCCACACATACATACAATTACATATTCCTCCATTTGTTGCTGCCCTCCGAAGTAGCCCGCATATATAGTCAGTCTAGCTACCGCATGCTCTCGAGCCACATGTCGTCGCTTACAAGCAGACTTACGCAGCCGAAAGAGATAGTCGCTCTCTCGCAACCGCTTATACTTGATACTTCAAATAAATAGTTCAGTTGATCAGTCAAGTTTAGTCTCCACTATTCTTGCTCTCAAATCAGCACTCGTCGCGAGGAAAAATTGAGGGGTTAAAATCCACTTATCCCGACAAGAAAGCCACCACGAGCATAAAGCTCAACCACGCCACCCCCGTAATACAGTCCACTAAAGTCAATATCAAACACCTCTATTCAACCAAAATAACCGATTTTTTGTACTTTTTTGAGGGAAAGTACAAATTTTAACCTAACGAAGTAAATCTATTTTGTAATTAGGATTTAGCAAAAACTAAATGTTTAGGCATGACTAAATACATTTCTGGAAAAGATAAATTTTATTCTCTTACCCACCTCGCTCGAAAGAACGTGTTATGCATCATGTTACGCCCCCCTTCCCCTCGAAACACACTTACTTATGTTCAGCTGTGCCCTCGACTCTTTTGTTTTCGACGCTCTGATTGGCTCTCAACTATCGGACCGACAGCGTTCACATTACACTACTGTTGATACTATTACTGCTTGATTCATTAACTGACGTGCTGTCATGCGCAGTCGTCTCTTTTACATTTATGTCGCTACTTACCAATAAGTACTAGTTATTCAAATAAATTAGTTTCAGTTTCATATTATTTAACAATATACGCACATTTTACCAATAGAAAAATAGCTTTATGATAAAAATCATTTATGAAGAAAGTATCATATTAAAAAGTCAACGTAAATGATTTTTTGTGTGATTATATATATCGTATATTGTATTACTTACGTATGACTATCGCATTACTGCTGTTGTTAGTACTTATAATATTGCTAAGCATTTCTAGGTACCGTTTCGTTCATTTACAAAGTTTAATTGTTAAAAAGGTGTAAAAAATAAGATGAATTAAATAAAGATTTTTTTATTCGTATACTTTTTTCTCCAATAATTTATAAATATTTCGTTTTATTACAATTACCGCATTTGTAGTTGTGGCCTGCCCTCGGCTAGCAAAGCCTTGGCTTCGTCTCAGCTCTGAAAATTTCAGGCAGGCCTCTGCCGATGCAGTAGAGCGCGCGCAGCAACTTTACAAAAGCTACGTAAAGTGACCGAGAGAGTGCGCTACGAGTGATAGTGCCGAAAATGAAAATATATAGAGATACGCTGGCTAGCAGCTCTCTATATCATAATAAGTATACCTACTTACATATTAGCGTACTTTCATTGTAGGGTACAGAAAAGTACTATGCGACACTTGGCCAGAAAGTTTGATTTCCGGGCTTGTGATGGTTTGACGGCTGAGGCGAAGGCAACGGCCTTGTATTGTAATCTACTATTTATTATATCTAATTTTTGTTATTCTACTTAGTTGGACTAATTTTTGCGATTAGAAAATAAATACAATGTTATACAACTATTCTAAGGCTTGATTTATATTCTGTGACCAAAAAAACATATAATACATATAGACTGGTTTTTGAGTATTTTTTGTCGACCTGCGTAATTAAGTGTAATTATACTAGATGTTGTACTCAGAAAATACAGAAAGAAAAAATTTTTATAGCTGTAATTTTTTTCTTCTCTGCCTAAAGCACTGTGGTTTTTTTTGTCGCAACATGTTGCGCTGGTACTTTTTTCGTTAAAGCAATGCGTTGGGATAGTCTTTGTTGAAGTACATGTCATAAACTTTGATTGAGGCGTCAATATCTTCTTTATCGTAAGATTTGTGCAACTGGATCTTTAAACTAATATAATCTTTTTGTGCACTACATTATGCTTGTTTTTATTATCATCACTCATAGTGTTATAACGATATGTCATCATATTTTTATATTTCCTGATATTTATCGGCAAATATTTAACTACATGGTATTGAGTGTATGTTATTATATCTTCGACTGCCGCTATATTTAACTTATTTCATTTCTCTTTCAATAATAATAATCTCTAGATGTCTCTATATTTATGGCTGAATATTCGAGCTCACTATACATCTATACTTCTATATTTGTTATGTGCAGTAGCTAAATTTATTCATGAACATTTTGCTTTTACTCATTTCTATCAATTTTATAATTCTTATGTTTGAAACCTCTATTCATTACTTTTGTTTTTCTTTCTGCTTACTTATATTTAATTTTCCAAGTGTTTGCCTCTAATTTTATGTCCCCTAATTTTATAATTGAGATAATTTAAATATCACTCATAATAAAGTTTCTTCATAACTGTGTATGGACTATAGGCTATACTTTTTGATGAACCTAACCTAATATGAGTGTATACTTTAATGTCTCGTTACTTTTTCTAGTTTTTAAATTGACGATCTTCTATTTTGATTTCATGTAACCCTTTTTATGTTACCATCTCTTATAATATTTTGGTATTTCTTAATACATCTAAAGTGTTTTGTGTCATGTTAATCAATTTATTTTACCGAATCTGATTTTTACTTTCATTTTTTCTTTCTGTCACTTCTGTTAAAAATGCTGATAACTTTAATAAAATTTTGTTTCTTACGTTTCTTATGTTTTCACTTTTGGTATTTTTTTATAATTATTTAAGTACCTGATATCTGTTTAAAAATTCAAAATATGTTTTTTTTTCTATCTGACTAATTTTGAATGTTAAAGTTTTTGTTGTTGTAATGTTTTTCTTCTATTATTCAGACACGTAAGTACTTTGGAGTTGTTACTAGATTACGATTTCTAAATCACGTAAAAACTAATAAAATCCATAGACCCGTACGCTGATTGCAGTGGCATGCAGTGGTGGTGTAAGGGGAAAAAGGCGAGTATCAAAAGAAGTTGTTCTTACAATTATAAATTATCTACTTTGACAATACTATCGTTCAATGACTTAAGAGAAAGTCAGCAGGGGCTGGAGGGAAGACCACTTTAAATTGTAAGCAGTGGCAAGGGAGGCAACGAGAGCTATCTGAAAGTAGGATTTTTTTCATTTAATCTTATGATTAATCAAATTACGCTATCTCTATTGCAAATGATCTGAGATTTTCAATAATTTCTTATCGCTTTTTTAGTGAATATTTTTAAATGAGCATGAAGGTCATTGTTTGCAACCTTTTTTTGCTTTGCGTTACTTCATTTAAAGGATATTTCAACTCGATTTAAGCTTAGTGGCTTTCTTTTCTGGATCTATTTTATGCTGCTTACTTTTTTCTATAATTATAACTCTTGTTGCGTACGATATGCGGGGCACATCACACTAACTCACCCGGGTTGACAACGCAGCTATTCAAGTGGAGAGCTCGATCAGGGGAGAGCGAGGGTATGTAGGGCCCAGCGAACCCCGGTTGGGGGGTCAATATCGGGCTAATTCGGGGAGTTGACGTCGGGTCTAACGATAGGAGCACACGCGCGACTCTGCCTTCACGAGAATTGGTCAATAAAGTATAATACTAATAACGAGTTGAGATTAATTTCGCGAAGCACCTCATTGCCACCTTATCCCACGTTACAGAATTTGGTGCTAAGTATGGGGAGGCAAATATCGGATTTTTTTTTGTTTCGTATTTGGCACCGTTGCTGTTCGGGCTTATACGAATTCCGACGAGAAGCCCACGTAGTGCAGTGCCGCGAAAATGGAGTACCGGAGCGGACCCGAACGAGATAAAGGATAAGCGAGTAGCTTTTGACACGAGCAACTCTCAACAACGATCTGGAAGTCTACTAGGCAGAAGGTCAGAGCAACTTCAGGGAGAACCGGCGAGATAG
>JAPYYV010002681.1:0-21746 GCA_030522625.1 Copidosoma aretas
CATAGTTTCCCCTGATATGATGATGAATTTTCATCTCGAAATCTTACTCCTGGCCAACCGTCTACGAGAGAACCCCTTTTGCCCTCTCGTTCCGTAACTTCCCTCTTTTTCGAATTATAAGTAATCCGGTGAGAGGAAAACAGGTGCTTATTCGACCAGCCGTGACACGGCCTTTCATGGCTAGTCTCTTCACGTAAGAGTAGCCTTCGAGATTTAAATTTCTTAAAATTAGCAGGCGAACGTGCTACAAATATTAAACTGCAACATTCTCCCCCCGTACAAAACTTTCAATTTTGTACCTCTAAAAATCTAATCATTTTCCTTGTCGGACGCTTTACGGTTCCATTTGCAGTTTTAATTTCTGCTACACGGACCTGCTTATCTGAACCAGCAAAAATCTGTGTTACGAGCCCCTTCCTCCATTTATTTCGCTCAATATTTTCATCAATGATTAATACTACATCCCCTATGATTAAGGGTGTTTCTTCATCATGTCACTTTGATCTTGGTAGCAATGAAGGAAGGTACTCGTGAAGCCATCTTTTCCAAAAAAGATTACTGGCAAATTCACAAATTTTCCACTGTTCCAAGTAACCAAGACGAGGAGCCTAATAAAAAATGATTCGGTGTCAATGTCTCTTTAGACCTTTTAAAGGCAAACCTTTTTTGGTATAGAACCTTTTTTATTTACCTGACAAAATGTCAACTACAACGGGTAAAAGTTCGATTTAGTTGTTCGGTACATATCTCTTCCGGATGGAATAAGTCTAAATAAGAATGTTGAAACCATGTAGAATTCTGTTGTTGTATGCGTGTATTGCTGTGAAAGTAAAAACATAGATGTGTGATAAAATGACATGCTTTGTCAAGAAGAACGATTGTTTTGTTGATTCTGGTTGCCTTCGAAGGCAGAACTCATTTAGCCTCTCATTAGTTTAAACAACTCTTTTTTTATAACGGCGTGTAGTGAAATAAATCATTGTCTTTTAAATACGACTCTTAGTGCGTTTAATTCTTTATCGTCACGTTCTTGTGAGCAACAACAGGTAAAACATCAGAATTTCGTTCCGAACACGGGATACTAGCCCAAAGTGTACTGGACAGTCCTAAGCTATTATTTGTAGTTGCTTTGTATCTAAGATTCTTTGTTAACTCAAGTCATTGACTTGACAATATACAAAACATAGTACAATACTTTACTCATCTTGTATCGAATCCAACCATCACTACTTTTGGCTTGTAATGGACCAATACATTTTGATGATTCTGGCCCACTACCATTTCAGCATCGGTGTGAGTATTGGCGAATGTCTGATATACAATTATGAGTTTGCCAATACTCCAGCGTGATTCAGCCGTATCGATAGTCATGGCAGTTCTATCATGGATATTGCGATACGCAAAGCACATTGACTGCATTTAATCACTAATACCTCAATTAAAAACGAAACCAAAACAACTGAATCTCCATCCTCCTTTATCTAGTAATTAAAACGCACTTGCTCAACGAGCCAATAACAAATTGTTCCCATCATTCCACCTAATGACCGCCCCGAAACCTGCAAATCACTCTAAAGTCCCTATCGACGAAACCAATCCCCTGCACAAAATCCATCCAGAAAAGTTCAACCATTGCAGCCGCGAGTCCGACGACGACGGCGAACGAGAAGAACCACCCTCCCAAAACCACTAGACCCCCCCCCCCCCGAAATGAAATAACACCAGTCCCCACCGGCGCGAGAAATCAAAACCGAGACCCGGTCGGCGCTCGCATAAAACAGCCCAGCGATACGCGCGAGGTGGCAGCGGAGGAGCAGGGGGCGGCAGGGGGGAGGAAGAGGGCATAACTTCAGGTATATATCGCGGAGCGCCAGTAAATTATACGCAAAGTGTACGAGGCAGCAGCCTGCCCTCCTCGCACATATATACACACGGGGCAGGGGAGGGTATGGGGGGGGGGTGGGGGGCGAAAAAGGGGAGAGAGAAAAGCGAAGGAGCGCGGAGGGAAGGCTGCCGCTCTTCCAGGACGCGTATAATCACCCCGAGAGAGAGAGGGGGGGGGGGGAGAGGGACGGCGGTGGCGGCGGCTCACGTACATCATTATGATTGATCGCTTCACCTTACTTTGTAATTAAAACTAGTTGCCATTGTGCCCTGCAATGCTGCTGCTGCTGCTGCTACTGACTTGCCTCGGGCTGGCTCGCTTGCGCTCTCTCCCCACACGCCTCGACGTCGACGTTGTCGTCGTCTCGTTGTCCTTTCGGTCTCTGAGCTGCTGCTGCTGCTGCAGGGAGAGAGAAAGGTATTCGAGGGTGAGTGTGTGTGTGCATTTGGGTGCGATCGTGCGTGGACGGGTACACGGCGATGGGATACTTTGACGCGGCCGCGGGTTGTTGCGCTTGTTCGGGGATTGGGGCGGGGTTGAGGGAAATAATTTTTGTTACCAACCCGTTTTTGGGGGAGAAGGCTGTTCAATGGACCTCGTCGAAACATCAATAGCTAGGATGTTTACGTTCCAAGGGTGCTAAGACGATTCGACATCGCGTCATTTTTTACGAAAACATGAATTTGGGTCAGGCTTTAGTCGAAAAACAATACGATTTGAAATATTATAATTTTTTCAATTTTATACATCTGGCTCCTTAATGATGTCATCTGAAATCGACTGAAATCATTGAAATCATTGAATTAAGATCTAATCAAGTGGTATTAATATTAAGACCGATGGTTAATACCCGATATTCAAATTATACTAAATAAGCTCGAATCAGTATGAAACCAAAAACATACATTTATTTACCAAGTAAATAATTTTCCCATGAATAGCCAATGAGATCTTTATGAAATCATCTTTAAATCATCTTAAAATTGTTAAAAAAATTTGAAATCCCCTAACATTTGGGTTACCGATGTAACAGCCTCTTGATTTATATTGAAGCTAAACATATCTATTCCTTATCTTTTTTATTTACATCATACAGATGGACAAAACCGTTTATTTTATTATTCAAGAGCTCAAATCATATTGTTTTCCAACGATTTCTTGAACTCAACGAAACATCCGATCTCTTGATCTCAGGGGAAAAGGACCCTCGTATAAATCATGGCTCGTTCGGACCTTTATTTTCAATTACTTGTCCCCTTCTCTCCCTCCCAAGTAAGTACTTAAACCTTCATTTTTTTCTGCTCCAAGCGACGAACACCCGATTCCGAATAATCCAAGCCCATTCTGAATAGATTGACGACTCGGTGGAGGAGACCAAAAACAAAAAACCCTGACCTCAACCCCTTTCACAGGCCCTTGCCGGCCAACCGGGACCCTAACGACTTTCCGCTCGAGCGTACCTAATGCCGGGGCGCGAACCTGAAAGCGGAGTCGGGGCCAAGAAAAGTCGCCCCGGCATTCATCAAATCTTGTAGGTACATACCTACACCGACATGTACACCTTTGCCGTATACCTAACCCCCCCCCCCTCCCGAACGCCTGCACGTTTGAGCGGCGGCGCGAGGGTCACAGAACGGGTAAACACACACCCATACACACTCACACGCTCACGGAGCGAGATACGAGAGGTGGGGAGGGCGCGCGAGAACGTCTCCCGCTTTCCCGCGGCCATGCGTCATAGTTATCTATGCTTTTTGCGCGCGGAGACTGATTTAGAGCCGTCTAAGGCCCCCGGGCCCCCCCCCCCCCCCGTTCTCTCCTCTCTTTCCGACGAAAATTAAATAATTGCTAATTTATGGCGCGGATCGCTGGCTGGCTGGCGGGTCCTGCGCTCTCACACGTATAGACGGTGTATACGAGCACACTCGTGTCCGTATATCCTGCGAGGAGGAGCAGCCATGTCGACTGGTCGATATTATATTGTGTGCGTGTGTGTGTACATGAATTTTCTTCTCTTCTCTCTTGCTCATTTCCCCCCCCCTATTCTTTCTCCCCCCCCCCCCCCCATGTATAAGTATCATCGGACGCACGAAGCCACAATTAAAGGTTCTCTGACTGTAGAGCGGTTTTCGATTGTCTAGTGTGGGGGTGGGGCGTAAATTGTCTCTCGCGAGGAGCGCTAACACGTACATCCGCGGGGCGCTGGGGCGGAGATAAGGACGTGGATGTATCCGTGGAGGCGGAAGATGTACCCAGAGCGGGTTTACAATCTGGAGACTACGATGTACGGCCGGGGAGGGCTATGTGGGTGAATGTACACGTGTAGCTCGCGAGCAGGGGTTTGTCTTGCGGAGGAGAGGGTGTCGAGATGAAGTAGCGCTCGATTTGCGCGCTAATGATCGCGGAGCTGTACTTGCTATACGCTTGATGCGGGAAGGGTATATCCACGACGTGGTTTACTTCTCGGAAAAGATGGTGGTGGGGTTAGATATGTTGTTTTGCAAAGGGGTGAAGGGAGGGGGGGGGGCTGTAGCAGTGTGTACGTGTGCTAGTTGGTGGGTTTGGAAGATTCATTTTTCCGGTATCCATCGCTTTTTGAGCACGGTTGCCGCGCACTGTTCAAAATCTGTTCAATTACAAACAGAAAAGTTTTGTTTGAAATTGTACGGACTACACACGTTTTGTGTAAATTATATTTTACACGCATTTCGTGTTAAGAGAACACTAATCTTGTATTACTTTGCCAGTGTACTGATATCTTATACACAAACTTTGTATACTAAGTACAACCATTTTGTGTACTAAAGTACAAAAATTTTGTGTTATTTTACAAATAATAAGTGTAAAATAGCAAACCACACGAAATTTTTAGCCATATAATTATGTGTATTATATTATAAAATAACTGAATATAAAGACATTATAATTATATAACCTATTATTTTATTGAATTATATTCATATATGTTATTAAAAATTATTCTATTAAAGTTTTAAGTGTAAGATAAGTCTACTCACGAAACTAATTTCTTACTCTGTTGTTGATTGCTTGCTGCTGAGTATAATACGTGTTCACTCGACTAATGACTAATTCACACTGTTAACAAAGCATCAGGTGAGCTGCGCAGGTCATTGCGCGGTATAGAGTGCGGAGCTCAGCTAGGTCACTGACACTGCTGACTTACTCAGCTGACTAAGCTGACAGTGTGATCTAGTCATTCGCCGAGTGAACACGTATTATACGGAGCAGTGAGCAATCAACAACAGAGTATAAGAAATTAGGAGATTATATTTTGTGAGTAGACTTATTTTACACTTAAAACTTAAATGGATTAGTTTTTTCATAACATATACGTATATAATGTAATTGTATAATGTAATAAGAAATACAAGTAACACAATAATTATGTATACATAGTAAAGTCAGTAAGTTGACTGCATAATATAAGGGTAAACGGTACAGTTGTTGACCCCCCGATAGTGATTGACCGCCACGTGTATTTTTAAATGGAGCCTGTACATATAGATATACAAATTACACAGGGGGTCAATCACTCTAAAGGTGTAATAACTGTACCGTTTACCCCTATACATGAGTCGAAAACGGTAGATTTTGTTGTGTGAAACAGGATTTTCTAAATTTAGTCTTTAAAATAATTGCATTGTTTTCTCTATGTTATGTGAGGTCCAAACCAGCTGAAAATTTTAGGGCTAACCCTATTGTCATTTTTTGAAAACAATTTTAAACCATATGAGATTTTTAAAAAACAGGTCTGTCATTACCGTAATGGTACTTTTTCGGCAATTCAGAAGCCCCAAATAAGAATTTTTCGACGTAATTTAGTTTGGTACATATGCACTCCAGAATCCTTCGTACACGATAGACACCCAATCTATGATTTAAAATACCTCCGAGATCAGGGGTATTACGGGTATTAAGGGTAATTACCGCTTATTTTAGTCAGGAGAACTCTCTGTATGCACGATGACACTAAAACTAGGAGCATTCGAATTTCTAGTTGAAAAAAATTAAAAATATAAAATGATCAAATTTAAATGTCGAACAATGGACCACTTGGCCTAACTTAATCATTTATCTCGTACAATACAAAAGGTTCAAAACTAGACCCTACAATTGGAACGCCTTGTACAATTTTAAACTCGTTTTTTTTATCGCCCCAAATGACTAAAAAGGTTGCTAGAAGTTTCAGATTATTTGAAAATACAGGTTAAAAAAATTAATAAGCTAACACGGGGGGTGAGTGGGGGTCCAAATACATCACCTGTTGTAATTGGATGCCTCCTTCTCTTTGGAAAAAAATTTTAGTAAGTTACCAGATATACTATTAAAAAAATTTCTCTACTTTTTGTTCGTTTTTCTTAGAAACATAAACTGACAAAGAGTTAGAGATGTATAATAATGAGAAAAATCAACAAATAATTAAAAGAAAATAATATAGATTACAAATAAATCAATAATAAATAAATAAAAGTCAACAGAACAAATTAAAAAATTATAATAGTAACGACAACAACACGTAGGTGTTGAAAGAATAAGTAAGAAAATGCGTATTTATAATGATAATTTTAATGTACCGGCGAGACTAACTAGAGAAATAGCAATAGAATTGACCAAAGCAATTATGATCACTGTATAGAGTCACAGTCAAATAAAATGAAATAGCACAAAACCAGCATAAGTAACACTAAGAAGACACTCATAGCACATCACATAGATAGAGCATGTATGATAGACATATCAAAGTTTTATAGTGAAGGGGGGGGGGGTCTGATGAGATCACAAATGTTAGAAATATTATTACCTTTGTAAATTCATACGTGACTCAAATGCCCTTATATCTTATTGTTAGTAAATTTTTTTTATGTGTAAAAGGAGAAAAAAGATTCCAATATTTTCCGATGATATATCTCATGTACCAAAAGGATGATGATTTTGAAATAAATGTACTTGTCATTTTTGTTGAAAAGTAATTTATTAATTTTATGATTTACATTAGGTATTCTTCATTATCGTGGTAGATGTCTTTATATGAGTCACAAATTAAAAAGGATTCAATACTCAAGGACCAAAGCACGTAGACATTTCCGGGTTGTTTGTCTTTTTTATTAGTCGTTCTAATCTTGTTGTTAAGCAAAAGTTTGCCTTTTGTGAAGGGCTTGTTCGTTCGTGGAAGGCACAGCCTAAGACGGGTGCAAGGATTTAGAGGGCAAAATGCTGCGCAAATAAATATGTAAATAGAGCCAAAGAACTCAAATAATGAAAACTGACTTAAAAGTTAGAATTACCAAAGAATATTGCGCTAAAGCAAATTAATATTAAGAAGAGACAAAGCAAGTTAAGAAAAGATAAACAGTGTCTTAAGCATAGGCGACAGTCTTTGTTTTGATTATCAGAGAAATTCTGTATAGCAATTGAAAGTAGGTAAAGCTAGTAAGCATAGGAATAGTGTAATGAGGTGCAAATCGAAATGGAAAAGTTACCGCAGTAAAGAAATTAGTTCAATGCAGCTCTCAAAAATAGTATACATAATTTTTTCGCACTTTTTTGCAAATGTTAATTCTTAATCAAACAATTTGTTTGTAAACACAATTAATTACTGGAAAAAAATAGGCCAAAAAAAAGCACCTTCCTAACTGACGGGAACTCAATGCACAGTACACATAAATCAGCCCACACACGACATCTAAGTACGCGAAACACCACCAAAAAGTATTCATCGCAGCCCGAACGGCAGTTGTTGCGCTCTCTCCTCTCCCTCGCATCAAATTTACGACCCAGGAAGTTCAATTCTCGCGCGATCGAAAAAAAACCTTTCCTCTTTCAACTCAACAGCAGCGACATAAAAGCCAATCATCGCCACATTGCGCGTCCCGTGATCGAGATGAGTACCGAAAATAAAAAAAGTGAATAAAGAAAGGGAGAGCGAAACCGCCGAATATCGGTTAGAGCCACGGCCACGCGCTCCATACACACATAATGCGACGATACACGCAGGGGAGAGGGAGGGGCACAGTTTTGCATATAATCTCGCAATATAACGCCAAAGGTAAAGGGGCAGGGGGAAGCCATATGTAGCGGAAAATCACTCGGAAATTCATCAAAAGGCCGAGAGCTGCCTTACAATAAAAATCCGTCGCGTCGCATAAATCAAATGCGCTCGCGCGCTCACACCTATATCCCCCGAAGCCAGACCCGCAGCGTCATATACCCTATACCCTCCGTGTATGACTGGCGCGTCACAACTCGTTCGGCATTTGGAAACTTCCCCCCCTGCCTTCTGCCAAACGTACACACAACCCCACAGCAGTAGTAGCCGCCGCTAGTCATTCGTTTGTGCATCTCCCCCCCCCCCCCCCACCCCCCTCCTAACCCCCCGCCGATTGACAGCCCAAAAAAGCATGCGCCCCCCCCCCCCCCCACTGCACCCGGAGCTCGGACGCGAAAAATCCGCCGAAATTGCCATTAGCGCTAAATCACTGCCCACTGCTCGGCCAGACTGAGCCGGCTGAATGATAATTATTTTCCACCCGCGAGACCTTTATTTATCGATTTGCCCCCCACCCCCACCTACGATTGATCGTATTTATCATCGCTCACGCTCACAGACGGCTGGATAAATCAGTGAGGAATTAAAATAGACAATAAAAAAGATAGGAATGTATCTGTACACTTGTCGGAACTTAATTCTTTGAGCGCAAAGTATATGGAATACATCAATGAGATAGGTTATGTTATCGAACCAGCCATTAGGAATTACAATTTTTGAATTTCCCGCTTAACGAATTGAGTTCCGACTAATGTACGTCGTAGAGCTGTACAATGAAATAATGTGTAGTTAGGGGTCACATCGTGGATACACGGCTCCGAGACAGAGAACGACTTAGGCAGGCGTGCAAATTAACGACGACGCGCTTTAATTCGGCAATAAATAGGAAGCAGGAACGAGGATGGAATAGGGGTCGCCGGTCACATCGGTGAACAACCGCACGTGCGCGCCCTGCATTTATCCCTGGGAAAGAGCCCCGGCTCGCTCAAGGCAATATTTATAGGTCCGGTTCGCGAAACGCCACCCCTCCCCCGGCCGTGTTTTTCAAAGACGACTGGCGTTGATGCCACGACTGCGTTCGGCGTGTATGTACTCGAGCACTGCCATACTTGATATCGTAATTCATCGGACGACGCGTCTGTCTTGTGAAAATATATATGTCATATGTACGTGCATGTGCGGATACCTTAGAGATGGTCTGTGAATATCTTGCGCGCGCCGAGATTGAAACGGCCGGAGCGCGAGCGTCCGTCTGATTTATTATTGAGGGTTCTGCAAATCGAGTGGTGGATGGATGCGCTCGTGTAGATGGGTGATGTTGAGTGTATCGGTGCTCTGTGGTACTCTTTTTCTTTTTTGGGTAGATTTTTAGGGATATGAGTTTTCAAAGTGGAACTTCATAGTAAACTTGAATATATCATACCGTTAATTATTATTGAGATATTAGTATAAGTGAAATGAAGAGTATTATTGATGGATGACAACTTCTAAACGTCCAACCGAGATACTGCGGAGAGATGGACAGAGGGCGGTTACATGTGGTGGTCGATATGAAGAGCTCGTTGCACAGTGTTTCGAAAAGGTTGTACTGTTACGGTGAACAATCTTAATTCTACTAAATTTTTTATCTGCATATATGTTGTGGACTTAAACCAATCCACAAAGGATAGGCTCCAAAATGTAATACCGAGAATTTAAAAAATACATTTTTCAATGCTGGTTATAGTGTTATGTGGAGAAAAATTATAAAATAATGCAAAAATTGATAAAACCTATATACATCGATATTCTAAGCGCTCTGATTGGCTGGAATCTCTCCTCCCTGGCACTCTCTTGCCGGTTCAAATTCTTCGGTTGCCATCCCCATAGTATAACCATGAAATTGCAAATCAATTTAAGGGAAAAGTAGTTGGTCGAATTTTATTAATTCGGGATCAGGGCCGGTGTCAAGTTGGCTCTCGAAAGAAACTTGTCTTTCTCTTGAGGGTCGAGTTGGCCTTCAGATCATTGAAGTGTATAGTCAAGTTGGCCTCCGAGTTATTAAGGTGTATGGTCAAATTGGTTTCTAGGTCATTATGGTGCATAGTCAAGTTGGCTCACGGTCATTAAGGTGCATGGTATTGAGGACGAAGTACCTAGACCTCCCAGTATTTGATCAAAATCTCATCGTCTGACAACGTAAAGAACATTATTTGCAACAAGCAATGATAAATTATAAAATGGTTCATCCCAATGTAAATGTAATAAGTCAATTTCTAAAATATTTGTGCCACCACAAATACCGTAACTTCCTTGATTATTTTATTTTTGTGTACATTAGATGTTTAATGAATATTTTTTTTCTTTTAACACGCTGGAATTTGTAGTTATTTGCACTGCCAATCCGAAGCCTAAACAAAGTGTGACGGAGAAAAGAAAATTCATATTGAATTCGTCAATCTTTAAAGTCAATTTTAATGTAAAATTTTTTATCACACTAACGACCCGACAGTTGAAGTCAAATACATCTTTATTTTTAAAAACCATGTAGCTTCGTTTACGACTTTACAAGTTGGTACCACATTACATTTTTGCCAAAACAAGAAGATTGATTTATTTCTTAATCTCAGTATCTTATTGTATGAAGCTTATTGCCTTGTTGAGTAATTCAAGCCCAAAAACACCTCTGTAGTTGAACTATTAATTTGGATCAAGTCTTCTGACCGCAAAGGTACCTTTTTGAAAGACTATGTGTTGGTCTAATTGATACTCTGATCTGCAGCGGAGGGACAACGAGCAAAATTGAAAGATGCAAAAACAAAAAAAGGTGAAGAGAGAAAGAGGAAAAGAGCCAGGGACAGTGGAAGAGAGGCGAAATTTATCGTTAAAGAGAAGGGGGGGGGGGGGGGGCACGGTGTATAAATCTCGGGTATTATAATGGGATCTGTCTATTATTAAAGAAAGAGTGATTTAAGGGAGGGGTGGGGTCCGAGAGAGATAGAGACTTTCCTTGTCTTCCTTCCGCTCGCGCTGTTCCTGCCTTCCGTACAACTCTCGTGTTTGTACGTGCGTGTTAGCATGGAGGGGTACAGCGCCCATAGTGCAGTCAACGCGGGATCGTGGATTTGATCGGCAATTCGGGTCCAGGCGGAGTCACGTTGATTCTGCCTTCTACTTTTATTTGCGGACTCGTTGCAGAGTCGAGTGCGTGCGGATTTTTTTACAGGAAGTGTATAGGGGGTGGTGAGCTTCAAATTTCACTTTCAAAATCTTATGTATGACGGTTTTGATTCACTGATTTAAATTGTTGATCCTTAAGTCCGGAAAATAGAAAGTTAACAAAGAATTTAATTTAGAAATAAAAAAAATAATCATTCATCATGGAAGACAAAAATGTCTTGATAAATTTTACAGGATTATTTTATGGAGACAACTATTGTTTCTCACTGTAAAATACGATACAGTTAGGTATTTTACAATCAATGAAACTTTAAGATTAAATTATAGCTATGATAAAGCCTAGATGATTCGGACTTTGAAAACCTACCCATTACTAAATTTGTATATATTATACCCAAGACAAGCATTTCTTTAGTGTGCGATACCTGCGTGAATACATTTCATCAGAATTAAGTCACGCAAAAAAATTGGAAAAATCCAAGAAATAGTTAATAAGTTGTTTCACTTCATATAAGTAAATGATATTAATACACCCATGGGTCTCAATTTCGAAGATTTACTCAGTTACAGCTCTGTTCTCAATTTCATATATAATGAATACATGATATATTTGCAATAAAACATTAGGCCATATACAATGATCAATATAAATAGTTTATTTGATTAGATTGAGCTTCAACGTTAAGTTTACTGCTGCTGTTTCTTGAATTGGTTATCACAGTAAATCGCTCCCTCGAAACGACAAACAATGGCAGAGCAAGAGACCGAAAGAATTGAAGTTACTCCGTAAACAGGAATTTTTATGAATACAGAAGTCATTGTGAACTAGGTTTTATAGATTCGGAAAGTCGATAGACAAAAAATCTCTACGCATTGTTAAAAGCAAACTTTCTAAGATTGCAATCCTTACTTAGTAAAAAATATCTTATCGTGTTTCGTGAAATAGTACCGGATGCTATGTAACTAAGCACTTTCATATTATTCCAGAATTCACTGTAGCCACTTAAATAAGGTGAATGGTACTGTATGCTCAAGATGGACATACGGAATATATTGACTAAATTCGATTGCAGCATTTTCAAGATTTCAATAGAGGCTGACGAAAGTACTATTTGAACGTAAAAAATATTTTAATGTATATTAAATCATTCACCTCATCTTCTTTACCATGGGGGTAATATGTATCCCATAAACTATTTTTATTTGATGATCAATTATGATAATTTATCGATGAACTTTTTGTTACCTGAGATTTTATTTACGTGGATTACGAACCATTCCAAAAAATGCAAAACACAATATTCACTGCTTTTTGACTTTGGTGGATGAGTGTTTCGACTTTTGAAGTAAAAGTTTCAAAATACAGTATACACAGAAACATCCCAAAATGAAATTCAATAATATGAATACGAAAATATCGATTAGGGTTAACTGCCACCATGGCAAATCAACTGCAGGAGATCTCAGAGTATTTGGACCGTTTCGAACGACATACTCAATCCAAAATATTGCAGTGTCTATTGCACTCATCGGTCTGTCTTTAAACAACTTCGAGTAGTACTTGGCATTTTCCCTGAAAAAAATACTGTTTAGGAATTTTCAAAAACGCGACAACAATTTTGCTCTAATATACCTGTACTTAGGATCTGTCAACAATGTCCTTAAGGCTTTGCCTAACGACTCCGTTTTAAGGTCGTCCAAGTCAAGCATAATCGCCATGTCTTTGGCAACAAACGATGCTACATTACGCGGCTGATCACTGTACAGTGGGATACCAACCATAGGTACTCCAAAGTACAATGCTTCTTGAACCCCCATTAATCCTCCGTGCGTTAAAAATACTTTGGTATTGCGATGAGCTAAAAAAAATCACGATACCTTTTTTATGTTTTAATCATCTATTGATAATATTTATATAAAATACGAGTACCAAGTAAATCTTGTTGAGGAATCCATGATTCAATTAAGACATTTGACGGCAATCCTGGCGGTAACTTTTTTTCATCGACGATCCTCATCAAAACTCGAACTGGAGCTAGCTTGGAAAAAGTCATGTACATGGATTTTATTGTATCCACAGGAAGTGTCTCAATGAGAACCATTGATCCGAACGAGAAATAAACCACTCCAGCTGTGCTCTCATCCAACCAGTCTTGTAATTTCTACTTTATGAACATTCCAATTAGTATTATTCATAGTTTTTCAAGGTAAAGTAACCTTCGATTATAATTGTATGAATATTTTTCAGTTTGACATACATACAGGCAACACTTTCGATTCTCCTCCATCTTCAATGTGCAAGCCACCAACTTGAATAAGTGCAGGCGTGACAGGCTTGACGCCAAAAATTACAGGATGAGAGTTGACCAGTAACAAAGCAACACTTTTCTCGACTTCTCGTACGCTTGGCATATCTGGACTCAGATACTTCCGCATCATATCTGTCTGCACTTTTTCCGTAATACTATCAAATCTGTAATTATCAGCGTAGTAGAAGTAAATGTTTTGCAAGCGCTGCCAGAAACTGAGGTCTTTGGAGACGAACATATGTGGTCCAGGTACAAAGGATGGATTGTCGTTGTTTCCTATAAAATTGGTGATCCACGGGTATTCGATGGCTGAGGAAACGGCGACCACTGGTACCTTGAGCAAGTGTCCAAAGCCCATGTAGCAGTGGGCTGAAAATGCCTTAAAGTCATTGTCATTAATATCTAAAGAACATGATTTAATGAGATCTATATTTATTGTATCTTTATGTCACATTTTTTTAGTGAGTGAAAATTAGTTTAAGAAATAATATACAAATATATTCAATCAAATCTTCATTGTTAAAAATTACAATGGAACAATAAAGCTAATCAATCAGCAATAAAAACTCGAGTGCTCTATCATGAGCTAATCTTCTTTAGTATGCATCTTACGTTGCGTTTGAATTTTTCCTGATTCGACGTGTGTGTACGATGAAGCGTGACATTGGCATATTAGACGCGAGAAAAACAGGAAAACAAAGTCTTAAAACGTGACAATCGTGCGCTCGTCTATTTTTAGACTTCAGTCAAACTTTTATTACACATACTCTTACATTGTGAACTAAAGATTTTGTTGCTCTATTAATCAAATGTAATGTTTAAGTTTACATTGTAAATCCAAGTATTGAGAATCAAAATACCTCAGTGCATTATTTTCATCGCAGATTCTAAACACTTGAAGCGTTTTCTTTAAAACCTCGCTTCTAACACTTCGGCAAACAATTGATAATCAGCACTAGAAGTGTTTCGTTTTGAAACATTACAAGTGTTCAATCATTAAAATACTTAAAATTAAATCTTGATTAATTTGAAACTGCACGTACGGATCTAAAGCGAAAATCAAACTGTTACGTTTTGAAACACTCGAACTTACAGCGCACGTACCTCAGTCAGAACCAGATCGTAGGGCGCATCTTTCGGCAGATTCCTTATAAACACCTGCATCACGTCCAGCCTTAAAAGACCACACACCGCGTTGCCCAGATTCTGAGCGAGTACTTGCGTACCCTGAGTACTCAAGAACCTATTGACGAAGGTCATGGAAAAGTTGTTGACAGTATTCGGCAGAGTCCCGCTGAGATCCACCACAACCTTGTAATTCGGGGATGGACTTTTCAAAGGGTAATGCGTTATTGCGTCGACCTGGTGGCCGCGATTCAGCAAGCCCTTCATCAGGGCGTCGAACATCATGTTGTGGCTCTTCACGTTGAGCGGGAAGATAGCTAGGATTCTGTGCGACTCGCTAACAATAACGAGCGACATGACCAACAGGCACAAGGTCGCTCTGTAGATGACCGTCATCTTGACTCCCGAGCGCTCGACCCGTGGTTTTTAATTATTGAAAAGTCAGCTCGGTTCGCCACAAAAATGTATCCGCGCTGAATCACCGACAGACTCCGGTAAACTAATTGATACCCAAAGTAATATTAGACGGTGAGCAGCTGAGCGATCGCTTGCACAAGTGCAAAGCGTTTCAGCCTCCGAGCAAGCGTGCGAGAGCGAAAGAGGGATCCGAGACTCTCGATCTCGTTTGTTCAAGCGAGCGACGTGCGCGTCACGATACGCTGCGTGAACCAGGCGAGCTGGTGTGCGATGATCGAAGTGCCTTGTGATTTTAGCCTTAGGCGCTATCCACAAGAGCGTGACGCACGTAAAGAGCTGTACGGCTGATTGTGGAGCGCGCCGTATTCCGAAGATCGTAACGCGACTGTTTCCTCATCGTTGCGTAACTGCTATTCCGCGATACAATACGTTTATCCTGGTTTGATAAAGTGGATATTATATATTTTTAATCGTTAATGGATGGATTGTATTCAGCGATAGAACACAAAAATAGTTTTTATTGTTCATATATTGTGATACAAATGAATAACGCCCAATGAACATATTAGACCTGATTTAGAATCATGTAGAATACAAGATGATATATTACAGAAGAAGATCTACAATTTTTTCTTAGTGTTGTCTTTTTTCGTGTTTTTCCCTTCGAAAAACAACGATTTCTGTACAATTAATTTAATAGCATAAAACAAGATGAATGTCGCTGTGATGATGACTAGAAAGACGAATCCGTAAACATCTAGTAAGGCCAGTTGCCACCAAGCAAGATTCAAAGCAAGTGGCCGCAGTACGTTGGCTCCATTTCGCGTGACGTACTCGATCCAAAATACAGCGGAGTCCATCGCGCTGATTGGTCGATCCCGAAATAGTTTTGAGTAATATTTTGCATATTTCCTACCAAAAACAATAAAATAGAAATGATAATTTACTAAACACTAAGGATTGTTGAGCCCAATGTTCTATGATTTTCTCACCTATACTTAGGATCGTAGAGAATGGCTTTGAACGCTGCATCCAGATTTTTTTCCGAAAAATCTTGCAATGGAAGCTTTATTGACATATTTTTAGCCACGAAGGCCTCCACGTTTCGAGGCTGATCGGCAAACAGTGGAACTCCTATAGTTGGGACTCCGTAGTAAAGTGCTTCCTGACTGCCCATCAATCCGCCATGAGTCATGAATGCTTTGGTATTATTGTGAGCTATAAATTTACGAATCATTTAAAATCTCAAACGGTACTTTTTCATCATGACGTTAAAAAATGTTGGACTGATAAATTTTAACGTTTTATTACTTTCCATGGAGATCCAAAATTTACATTATTTTTTTTTTGTAACCGTATGAAAATATGACTTTGTTTAATCGACTTTTTCACACGACATCATCAACTATAATGTACGTGAAAAATAGCATTACCCAAAACTGCCTGCTGTGATATCCAAGGTAAAGTTTTAACATTGCCCGGTAAACCGGGCGGTAATTTGTTCTCGTCTGCCACTTTTGTAAGTATTCGTACTGGTGAAACTTTGGCGAAAGAAGCGTATAAAGTTTTCAATGTTGCTTGTGGTAGTGTTTCAACCAACACCATGGATCCAAAAGTGAAGTATATGACTCCACTGGTGCTTTCATCCATCCATTTTTTCAAATCCTAGCATTAAAGATACAAAAATATTTTTTTTTTTTACTTAGTGCGTGAGGGAATATCTGGAGTATAATATAATATATATATTGATCAGACTCTACCGGTGGCAATGTCGATTCGCTTTCTTCAACGTGCAAGCCACCGATTTCAACAACAGTCGGTAATACCGGCCTAACACCGTAAATAATAGGATGACTGTTAACCAACGTCAATGCCACGCTTCTTTCAACATCTCTAATGTTTGGCAAACTAGGATTGATGTACTTTCTCATAAGCTCAGTCTGAGTATATTCTGTTAGTTTGTGGAATTTACGTATTTCATCGTGATATATCAGCGTATTTTTGAGCCGTTGCCAAAAGCTCATCTGTCCGAATGCCATATACAGAGCATTAGGAACGACAGCTGGGTTGTCGTTGTTTCCTGTAAAGTCGCTCACCCAAGGGTATTCTATGGCTGATGATGCTGCAATCACTGGGATATTCAAATGTGGTCCTATACCCATGAAGCAATTGGCTCCGAAGGCCTGTGAAGAATGTTATTACATTTTTAGCTATAAACTCTTTAGATAATTAAAATATTGTTTAACATATAGCAATAGGAATGTTATTTGTTGATCTTATATCTTATTTTACCCATTGATTATTATTTGGATATGTCAAGCAGGTAATAAAAATCCAGATTTTATGATAACAAATCATAAAAAAAAGTACAATCAAAAATTTTTATAAGCGTAATTTGATCCAAAAAAATATTAGATCATCTCCATCCTTCATAAATATTTTTTTAGGTCGTAATCTTCACATTAAGACATCTAAAGATTTATCTATATGATTTATATCATTTAACAATTTCAATATAATTTGCATTAAATTTATAGTATGCTATGACATTTGAACACAAAATACTGATATTCAAGAAAAGCCACTTTTACTACCTCAGTTATAAGTACATCATAAGGAGGATCTTGTGGTGGATTCTTCAAAAGATTCTGCATCTCTTGTAAATCCATAAGGTGGCACAATCGATTCCCATATACAGTTGCCACATGGGTTCCAACGTCGTCAGCCATTCCCAAAACGAAATCCATTGTAAAGTTGTTTACAAGGTTTTCCATCGTACCGGACAGATTAATAATATTTTTATAGTTTTTTGGTGGATTTTTAGGAGGAAAATGTGTTACAACGTCAACTTGATGTCCACGTTTTGCTAAACCTTTCATAAGAGATTCAAACATCATTTCATGACTGCGTCCATTCAAAGGAAAAATTCCTAGTATTCTGTACGCACTACACTGATCAAGACTAGCAGTAATAAAAAGTAAAACTAACAATGTACTTTGCAACATTTTAAATGCTTAAAATCTTTTCAAGACACTAACACATTAATGAATACAAATTATTTCAAAGAAAGATGAACACATTGAGGAAAAATTAAAAGCAGGACACTTATTGATTATGCCAAAAAAGTTATTTATTTTTCATTTAAGAATTTTTTCGTCTCAGTCAAACGTCTTGCCTCATCGCGAATGGTAAAGAATCTGACGATGAATTATGAAATAAAAAAATGAGGAAGTCTAACGTTACGCATATTTAATAGCAGTTCATGCTTACATTGCAAGTTCCATGTAATATGAAATAATAGAAAATTCGGCATTCATTAAGAATAATGTCAGATATTTAAAAAAAACGCTATGTCAAAGGGGTACTCACTAACACGCACGTCTACTTCTACAGTATAATCAGGCACATGCTTTGTAACTCGAGTATAATAAAACGTACAGCTATTAAATTTTCGTATCACGAATACAATACAAGAAAATGATATCAGCCAGATGATTGGATTACCGAATGATCTCATTTTAATTTTTTTTTATTAGTTGTGTCACGAGAACTATGACCGTCAGTTTTAAGTGTTGCTCTAATAATTACTTGTATTAATAGAATAACTGCAACAAGAGCTAAAATAAATGAAAATAGAAATAATGCATAAACATCTAGCAAAGCTAGTTGCCACCACTCATATTTAAGAGCTGGAGATTTTAAAACTGGACCGTTGCGAATGACATATTCAATCCAGAAAATGGCATTATCCATTGGACTCATAGGCTTATCCCGGAAAAGTTTTGACCAGTATATAGACTTTTCCCTGAAATAAAGAGAGATCAAATAGCTTCTCAACATGAAAATATTTATTTTAAATCTTTTTACATACCTATAAGTGGGGTCAAATAGTACAGTTTGTACAGCAGAGTATAAAGTTTGTCCAGATAATTTTTCCAAGTCTATTGTAACCATCATTTGTTTAGCAACGAATAATTTGCAGTTGCGGAATTGATCGCTAAATATTGGAATCCCAATCATAGGCACTCCGAAATGCAGAGCTTCTATCAGTCCACCGAGTCCACCATGAGTGATGAACAGCTTCAAATTTGGATGAGCTTTAAACACATAAAGAGTTGGATTTGTGATTTCGTAAATTTTTTTCATAATGCTCTTATGTTTATAATACAAATTCTATTTTTAACTACTTTATTTACATTTATTTGATATTTTAATGAAATAAGAATTAATGATTAAGAAAACTTTGTACCCAAAATAGGAATTTGAGGAGTCCAAGGCAGAGTTTTAACATTTTTTGGTAGACCTGGTGGTAATTTAGATTTGTTCACTATTTTGATCAACACTCTGATGGGTGCGATTTTTTCGAAACCATCATAAATGCCTTTCAATTGTTCAGTGGACAGGGTCTCGATCAAAACCATCGATCCTAATGTAAAGTACACCACTCCATCTTTACTTTCATCCATCCATTCTTTTAATTCCTAAACAGATTTTATTTTGTAATAAGCGATCAATTAAAATATTAAAAATAATTTGAAAATGATCAATTAATGAAAAACTTGCTGGAGTTAAGGTCTCATCGTTTCCTTCTATGTGTAAACCAGCTACTTGTACTAATGATGGTGTCACAGGCTTAACTCCAAAAATAATCGGATTGCTATTTACAAGGGTAAGAGCGACATTTTTCTCGACTTCTCTGATGTCGGGTATCTCAGGACTTAAGTATTTTTGCATGGCATCTGTTTGATTTTCACCAGTAATAGCGTGATATTTGTGCAACTCCCAAAAGTTAATGACAAAGTTTTTGACGCGATCCCAATAATTTAATTTTCCAACCTTACTGTAAAACATATTTGGAACGTACGCGAGATTATCATCGTTGCCAACAAAATCGCTCACCCATGGAAATTCGACAGCTGTGGAAACAACTGCTACAGGAACTTTGAAAACGTATCCAAGACCGAAGTAACAGTTGGCAGTAAATGCCTGAAAGAAGTACAAATATCCACATATCGTTTTTAGTTGGGATAATATTCTAGTACAATGAATTTTGTACTTTGTTATGCATTTAAACTAATTTGTAAAATATTAGTGGTTTTCGTCAATAATGTGCATAGCCCTAACCGGATCCGGATGCACATTAGCGGCGAATTCTATTTTTTCTACCGAGAGCACAACAACCACTCAAAAACGCCCGAGGTAGCATACAATATGATTTGTTTCCAAATTTTACACAATACTTTTCTATTGAAATCTGCTTTTCCAGTAAATGTAATCTATGTTTCATTTTTAATTATTTTTAATGTGTTAAAAACATACCTCAGCTATAACAAGATCGTAAGTCGGATCCTTTGGCGGATTTTTAATTATTCTTTGCATACTATCAAGACCCAAAAAGTTGCACAATCTATTTCCATATATATTTGCAATTAAGTTCGTCACATCACCACTCAATTCGCGTGACGCGAATTGAATCGTATAATTATTCATAACACTCTCCAACAAACCATCGAGGCTTATTATGTCATTGTAATTCTTCACGGGCTTCTTTAGTGGAAAATGAGTGACAACATCGACTTGATGTCCACGTTTTGCTAAACCTTTCATCAAAGCTTCTAAAAAGATATTGTGGCTTTTTCCATTAAACGGAAACACTCCAAGTATTCTGTAAGCATAGCATTTTGAAGCTACTGTTAGTGCGAATAGTAATTTTAATAAACTATTGATCCTCATTTTTGTCCGCAGTAAATCTTCATATGTTCACTGTCTTATTAAAACACACACTGATTATTTCTTTTGAAAGTAAAGTTTCAATTTTTGATCAGAATAATATTGAGTTTGTGTCAGTGTATTCTGAGACATTAACTATGTGGAACAAGGCAGAGTTTCAATGAGACTGGCGATTCAATATTCTTCACCGGATGCATACTGATACATCTGCAAAGTTTAATATCACAGATTAAATAACGTATTACTGCTGATAGCGATAAAATGATTTATGCTTTATCTACTAAGAGCGATACCTATATGATCTTGCAAACTTTATTCGCTATAAGCAGTATATTAAATGTTTTTTCTGACAATCGTGCAAATATCATATGATATCATAGCGCTTCTTACTGATGAGATATGATCATTTCCTTGACTTATTGTGATGATCGATGATATGAAAATTGCAGTGCTCTCCGTTTCGTAATTTATTTGATGAAATTGCATATGAATCGAGCACAGCAGGATAATTTCATTATTTGAAATGAATTAATTAGACATGAAAGAACACTATGTATTGATTCTAAATAAAAAAAAGTAGGAGAACTAATAAAAATTGATGTTACCACGGATACTTTCAAATGCTAGTAAAAAAAAATATATATTACGACACTAAAATTTTATTTGCTTTTCAAAAAAACATTTGAAATAGTTTGATGGTCAAAGATTGTATTGAAAGGCGAGATAATTATAATCAGTGCTTCCAATAATCGACTGCAAAAATATCAATTTTTTCTTTCATTTACTTACGAGGTAATCTAGATCACATTAAAAATAATCCAATCTCGATTTTATCAAGTTAGGGCAATTAGAGTGAGTTTGTTATCAATCAATATGGTTAGACCAATAAGGCCTTGCTTCTATATACACTGTAAGACAAGCCAGTGCGTGTCGAGGTCAAGGATGTAACTTCGACGTTATTGCATAACCCTTCTATCTCTTTTGTCTTATCTGTATGAAAGTATGTGACCAACTACCAACTAGAACATTATAATAGTTTTCGTACGAGATTGGA